>JANAVB010023202.1:0-30329 GCA_029216955.1 Iris pallida
TTTGCTGCTTTTCTTTGGTGATGATGCTGAGGGACAATCTTTCTTCATGTGTCCTTTCTTCTTGCATCCGTAGCAAATAGGATCTTCCTCGTTGTTGTTGTTGTCTTTGCTGTCTTTTATTTTCCTGTTAAATCTCATGAACTTCTTGAATTTTCTTACCATAAGAGCTTGATCTTCAGAGTCGGAGTCGCTGTCGTCAGAATCATCTTCGAAGGTTCTTCTATGTTGAGCCTTAAGAGCGATCGTCTTCTCTGACTTCTTCTTTGGTGTAGCATCTTCAAAATCTTGAAGTTCTAACTCGTGAGTGAGTAGCTTACCCATGAGAGTTTCCAGAGACATTGTTGAGAGGTCGTTCCCTTCAATGATTGATGTAGCCTTTAGAATCCAGTTCTTTGTAAGGGCACGTAGAAGTTTGCGAATCTTCTCATAGTTACTATAATCCTTGCCTAGTGAAGACAGAGGATTTACAATATCCAAGAATCTTGTAAACATCTGAGTGACTGATTCACTTGGCTTCATTTTGAACGCCTCGTACTCCTGAGTAAGTCTGCTGATCTTTGACTCCTTGACTTGTGTTGTTCCTTCGTGGGTTACTTCGAGAAGTTTCCACACTTCATTTGATGTTGTGCAAGTAGATACCCTGTTGAATTCAGTTCTGTCTAAAACACAAAATAAAGCGTTAATAGCACGTGCGTCAAGACTGACCTTTTCTTTTCTTCCTCTGTATATTTGTCAGGGGGTTTTTCAACTAAAACACCATCAACATTAATACGAGGGGGCTTTTTATAGCCATCAATAACTACAGACCATAAGTCAAAATCAAGAGATTTCAAAAAGAAACTCATACGTGTTTTCCAATAAGTGTAATTAGTGCCGTCAAACAGTGGAGGTCTGTTTGTGGCTTGGCCTTCACTTGTGAATTTCACAGTTGCCATGTGTAATACTGTGAACTATAAAACAATTAAATATAACTACAATTTTACCTTGCTTTACCTGTTTAACCTGCTCTGATACCAATTGTAGAAACGAAATTGTAAAGCAGAATACTCTAGAGGGGGTGAATAGAGTAGGCAGCGAAATATTGCTAATTAAAATCTCGTTAGCAGTTAGATCATATATATAAAAATAATCACAAAGTAAATGACAGTAATAAAAAAGTGATCAGAAGGCAAACGCAAACACCGAGATTTATACTGGTTTTTCTCTTGTGAGGACTAGTCCAGTCGAAAGAACTCTAGCTTCCAGTTAAATCCACTATTGGAAAATTTTGCAAGTTTTTATACGAAGTTCTTGCAACTTCTACAGACGCGAGCTTTGATACGAAGAACTCGACCAACTTCAATTTTGAAGAGTTGTTTCTTCAATCAAGCCTCTGATTATAACCGCTCTGAAACTTCTAGACCATACTGCACTGGCAAATCGACTAGAGGATTGTAACTGGCTTGGGATTTGAAAATGTAAGCTTTTGAGAACTCTTTGGAGAAAATGTAAGCTTTAGAAGAAAAGAGATTGAAAGTGAATTGGTGATTTAAAATGATTGAAATACTTCTCTATTTATAGTTTTTCCAAAGACAGAACTCTGACAGAATTCGGACAGAATTCGGACAAAACTCTTTGTAACAAACCGCAACTGAAGGGTGACCAAGTTCAAAATCAAACGTTCACTAACGTTCATCTTGACTGAACTCTGGCCGAACTCTGGCCGAGTTCTGCTAGGGTTCTGCCAGTTGATTTTGAGAAAAATCATTTTGGCTTTTTGAAAAGTCCTTCAGAAGCTTTTTGTAAAATAGGTATTTTTTAAAAACATAGGTCATTTTAAAGAGATAGGTCAGTTTTGAAAAACAATTCTGGACAGCCTATTTGCTAGTACGACTTGGTGTACAATGTATTCCTAGACTCAATAAAATGAAAAATTATATTGCTTTAAAAGAAATACATTCTGAATGGCAAACAGCTTCGGTCTTGAACATCGTAGATAGCCATCGTTGAGCAGTGTCCAAAACGTCGTAGGTAAACATCTGAATTGACTTGCATTTATATCGAGACAGAGTTTGATCAATTATTAAAATCAGGTTTGACCATGACCAATGGGCCAACAGTAAAGTGTCTAGAAAAGTATTGTACATATATATGCTCTTCCTGGCCTGGTTACAGGAAAAATACCTATCGTTTTGTGTTGAGCATTCTGTATCATTCACATATATATATATATATATATATATAATATATATATATATATATATATATATATATATATATAATGTACATTATATATATAAACCTGTCATACATGTACATAGGTATACCCCCATGCTGTAAACTGAATCAAAGAGGTTAACAAAGGTATGCATGTGGACAGATGAAGAAGGCTAGCATGGGCTGTAACCATAACTCAAGACTGAATAGGAAAACAAAAGTAAAAGGGACTAAATGAAATGCAGTGAAGGGTTCAGAATGCAGAGTATGCAGTATATGTTAATGTTTAGGATATGGTCTCATACAGGGCATTATATATATGTATAGGTACTGTCCTTAAGCAGTGAACAAATGATAGTAAATGCAGTGCATGAAGTGCAGACAAGGGTTGTAGGCAGGACATATGTCAAGTGATGCAGGGCTATGTACAGTAGATGTAAATACAGAACATAAAAAGGAATATGCATGCAGGGAATGCATTTGCAGTGGATATGAATAAGGGTTGATACTTAAAGAGTATTTGCCAAAAGTTAATCAGGTCAGGTTATCTGTGAAAGGGACAAATGCATTAACAATGTAGTGCACAACATGAGGGTGGACGGGACCAATGAGATCGGTTGATGCTTATGCCCAGGTATCAACTGAACCATTCATGAAATCTGAGCAAAAGATAGAGGATATCAAGTGTGAAGGTATGCAAGTGGAGAAAGGCTACAACAAGAACTCGAGATCACACACTCATCCTTCTCCCACAGATTATCCACATACCCACACAATCTGAGCATGAATCTATATACATATTGGATAACTTGGACAGATCAAAACATTATAGATATCAGACATTAAGGGTTTGGGACATAGGTAACATGGAGTTAATCAAAAGTATGAATGAAATAAGATGGCTAACACAACTTGAGAAGAGAACTTAGATGACACAACATCAATGATACCTGGAAATATCTTGGTGTGGGGATAGACCTGGTGATATGGAATTAATCTTTTTAGAATAGGGGGTCATGTGGAATACAGGACATGCTAGTGTGACATGCAACCTGTGAAGGAACTCATGATGCAGAGCAAAAATAATACAGTGGGAGTATAATACAATAGGGTTGGACAGGATTGACTAGTACACAGGAATACCAAGGATCTGAACTAGGGTTCAGTATGGCTAACAGGGAATGGACTGGGCTTCACAAAGTAGAGACACTTGTCCTCGTTCTCAACATGCCTATACCAGGGATCAAAACAAGGATATGTGGGGTGTTACAATACATCTGTAAAACTGAATATTAAACATGGATACTACATGAGGAGTTGTGGCTAGAGGACTAACACTACATTCTAAAGCCTGAACTAAAGAGGAATTGGTCGAGCAAGGGAGGTAGGTCAGAACATCAATATGATGCAGGCTAACTTTAGGTATGCAGGACAGTCCACTATATATGGTGCTACTTACTGAATTATAGGATTTATGGGGAACATGGGGTATACTAAGTTAGACCAATGTAGGATTTAGGCTTAGTTATCTAGACAAGGAATGAAAGGGACTCCTCATGTGTAGGACAACCTGTATATGGACAATCAGAACAGAACAAAACAAATGGGATGGGCATTGCAATGGTCTCTACTGACCAAGAGTTACCTATGGGAATAAAATAGTGAACAAACTAATCAAGAACTAAATGGACACTCCTGAGCTGAGCCTGCTGTCCAGAGGGGTATCAATGGTCAGAGCAATAGAATGATCACTGCACAGTGTGCAGGACATCTAACCCCAAGTTCCCATCTCCATAAAAATCTACCAAATTAAATTAATAACATTCGATAGAAATCAATATTGCTAACACAGTCTAATACAATTAGGAAAGCCTAATTTAAAACTGGAATAGAGTATCAAAAGTCCTAAGAGTCATTTCGTCAAACACTTGGTGTGTGTATCCGATATTCTCGTGATATGCACCTTAAACGAATCCAAACTTGACCTAAAGCATGCCTACATGCTCTAACCATTGGCATGACCTAAATTACTAATTTTACAAATCTAGATTCCTAATTTCGGGTTTCCCCAAATTTATACCAAAATGTAATAGAAAGAACCCTCAAATAGGAAGAGGAGAGCCTCAACTCCTCTCTAATGGCACCCTAATGCAAATGGGGTCCTAAATGAATGTAGTTACACTAATAAAATGAAATATGAAGGGTTTAAAGATCTCATACCAATTGGGAGATGATTCCAATATAAAATTCCTAGATTAGATCTCCTCCAAGATTCAAGACTCCAAATTTTTCCTAGCTAGCCAATAGAGCCTTCACCTCTCCAAGGGGGAGAGAATGAAATACATTTGGATAAATTTGGAGAAAATTTGGTGGTAGGAGAATTTGGGGAAGAAGCTTCCAAATTAGGGTTTGGGTTTGGGATGAAAGAGGGAAGAAGATGATGAAATGAGACTATTTAATGAGGGAGGCTGCTATGAGGGCTAGGGTTTTGGTTAAGGTAGAATGTCTACTAAGTCCCTCTCTAAGTCATAACAAGATTAGGAATTGAACCACCCTTCCTAATTAGGTGTTTAGTCAAGTTTTCTAACTAAATCTTCTAATCTAGCTAGAGACTAACTAAAGTTCATTTAGACTAGTCCTAATCATCTAGCTGGGTGCTCATGACAAGTTGGTTTGGATCTTCTAGGATCACTAACCACTATTCTAGTCAAAGGCTAACCATTAGTCAAATTCAATAATACACATATGCACTATTTAATTAACAGATAATTAACCAAAATATAAAGTTTAGTTTTTTGAAAATTAATTGTCACTCAAGATATAATATGAAATCACACTAATAACAATAATTAGGAAAAAGTCAAAAATATCCTTGTTCCAGAAAAGTGGTGGTTACGCATACATAGTCCTACGTATTTTGGGACTGGAGCATGACACATCCTCTCTACTAACCCATTCTGTTGTGACGTATTCTTGACAGTCCGATGACGCATGATACCTTCTTGAGCATAGAAATATTTAAATATCATAGGTATATTTAGTATCATTATTCGACCTCAATATTTTTACATTTCTGTCCGTTTTGTTCTCCACTATCGCTTTCTACTACTACCAAACTAAGTCATATTGGTGACGATATTAGCGACTCCAGCTAAATACGTAACTATTTTTGTGTATTTAGCGACGTATCAAAGTGACATCGCTGAACGTCGTATTCAGCGACGTTTAGCGACTGATAGCGACTATCATTATGGTTTGGAAAGAACAAGTCACGGTTTAGTCGTAGAACGTCGCTGATTGATTTTATTTAGCGACGTTTTTGCAAGTTTATTAGTTTATAGCTAAAATATTTTATATAGGGTGCTGGGAATCGATCGAATTCATTTTTTTTCCCCTAAAAGTTTCGATCTTCCGGGCGCCTCGAGCCCCAAATCTCTCTCCCCCTCCCCCTCTCGTCTCCGGCGACCCCTCCCCACGGCGACCCCCTCCCCTCGGCGACCCCCCTCCATCGGCGACCCCCGTCCCTCCGTCGCACCTCCACCGTCGAGTCCCCTCGTCGACGCCGACCCGACCAGTCCCCTCCACCGCTGCTCCATCCCCGGCGACCTCGACCCGATTCCGACCAAGGCAGGTAAACCCTAACCCTAGCTCCCTCTTCCTGACGTGCTGACACAGACATGACACGCACACACGCTGACACAACACACACACATGCTGACACGACATGCTGATACGACACTGACATGACATGCTGATATGACACACACACGCTGACATGACACGTTGTTTAGTGTGTCACACTCACATGCTTATGAGTATGTAACAGTTTGGAGAGGAGGGGACTGTCAAAAAATAGTTTTATGTGACAACCCCATTGTGAGAACACATGAGTGGCTATGGGCTAATGTGCATCCTAGTGAGTGAGTGTTAGAGTGAGGTATCCTATGAGTGAACTTGAGTGTCTAGGAGGTGAGTATCTTGTGACAGGTTAGAACCTGAGGTATCCTAAGAAGTATATACTATATAGAGTATCCTTGTACCTAGAGTGTATATATAGAGTATCCTAGTACCTAGAGTGTATAGAGTATTCTAATACCTATAGAGTATCCTCTAGAGTGTATAGAGTATCCTAAGATATTGGAGATTACCTACTCTGAGAACCTTGCTAAGAAGTATCATAGTACCTACAGTGTATAGAGTATCCTAGAAGTGTAGGTATGATTGGTACAGTATTTTGAGTCCTTCTATAGAAATTAAATTTACTTATGCCAAGCCTTTTGGGCCTATCAGAGTTATAGTTTTTTTGAAAATCTAGTATAATGCTGATTGCCTCAAAATGCTTGCATAAGTAAGAGTGTATAGAGTGAGTATACTAGTAGTATATCGTAGTATCCTAGAGTGTATAGAGTGAGCTTCCCTACTTCCTTTCTTCTCATTCGGGTCATTGAGCCGACTATTCCGCATCATAGGATATCTACCTCAACCTCACCCTAGAAAAGTGTAGAAATATTAATATTAACCAAGGTTCACAGTATCGATTTTGGTATCGATATTGTTATCGGTATCATTTACGGTTGATATCATGAATCTCATAGCTTCAGCTAGTAGAGCACAATGTAGAGCCAAACGCGAAGCAGAGCTTCATATTCAAAATATTAGAAGTAAAAAGTTTTCAATTGGTGGTGGGATGAGAAAGGATTCTGACTCGTCCCACCACCAATCGAAAACTTTTTACTTCTAAAATTTTGAATGTGAAGCTCTGCTTCATGTTTGGCTCTACATTGTGCTCTGCTAGCAAAAGTTATGAGATTCAGGATATCAACCGTAAATGATACCGAAACCGATTCCGATAACGATACCGATACTGTGAACCTTGGTTAACATTAACATTTTCACACTTCTCTAGGCTGAGGTTAAGGAAGATATCATATGATGCTGAATAGGACGCTGAGAGAGTCGAATGAGAAGCAGGGAAGTAGAGGGGGTCAGAGGGAGGGTCAGAGAGGGGGCCTTCTTATTGAACATGTGATGATACTCATTTGATACTCATATGTCTATATGCATCAATTTGTAATATACTCGAATAATATGTATCTATCTTTGCAGAATTATTGTCAAATGGATATGAATTACTATCTGTGGCATCGTTTGTGGATGTACAATCGTCATCCTGATTACATGTGCGGTGTGCAGGATGAATTTATACATGGGGTAGAATAATTTCTGCAGTTCGCCATGGCGTTCCCTCAGTACATGGACCGTACCAAAATTAAGTGTCCATATGTGAGATGTCGTAATATGAAATATCATCAAAAAGTGGATGTGACATATCATTTATACTTGAGAGGTTTTATGCCGAATTACTATCAGTGGACGTCACACGGAGAACTTATGCCTTTAGCATCGGAGCTGGAGCCTAATTTCCCGTATATGGATGTCCATGACCACGCTGGTTACGGCGAAGGATGGGTGAACATGGTTTTTGATACTGTGGGGCCTAGTTTCGATCCAGATAATCATGATGCGGCAGAGGAGGCACCGAATGCCGATGCTGCAAAGTTCATGAAGTTGCTGAAGAATGCAAGAACTCCTTTGTATCCTGGTTGTGAGAATCATTCACCGTTGGAGGTGGTTACAAGACTGTTGAGCATCAAGTCCAATTTTAATATGTCTCAAGAATGCTACAACCGAATCATCGAGTTGATTATAGAGATCTTGTTAGATGGTGCAAAGTTACCTACAGACTTCTACTGGTCTAAAAGGATGGTGAGATCTCTCTGGATGGGATACGAGAAAATTAATGCATGTCGCAACGGGTGCATGTTGTACTACAAAGACGACAAGGATGAAGACATGTGCATATTTTGTGGTGCTGATCGCTACAAGGCAACAAGTTCAAGTAGGACTCCCGGTGCAAGGAAGCCTACCGATTCGATGCACTACTTGCTATTGACATCGCGGTTACAGAGGTCGTTTATGGTGAAGGAGACTGCAAAAATTATGAGTTGGCACAGACGAAAACAGATCGAAGGAGTGTTGGATCACCCATTGTGAGCACCCTGAATTACGGGTTGATTTTTTTCATTTTATTTTATTTTCTGATTGATTGGTTTTGATTGAATAATTTATTCTGTTATTTTTTTCCTTAAGTGTGCTTTTCCATGCCTTTGATATTTGGAGTGTCAGGGATGTTCAACTCTGAAAATCTTCTTCACGAGTTTTAGAGTGGATAGGATTACCTTCATGATGGTATATAGTGTCCCACTCAAACTTGTTCCCTTGTGCTCTTTTTGCTTCGCACAACTTCGGGTCGATTTAGACCATTTGATTATTAATTATTTTTTCCACTCTTTTCCTTGATCATTTTTAGCACGTTACCGTGACTTTTAATTTGGGAGCGCAAGACCAGTTATTTTTTTGAAACCAACTCATCATGCATGATCTACTCGAGACGCTCGTCACCCATGACCTTCGTGTCCCACTCAGACACGCCATTTTGTGTTCTATTTGCTTCGCACAACTTTCCTGACACGTGACCCGATTTTATTTTACCCCACGGTGTCACATTTATCTTCCAACTTGATTTGTGGGTCCCCTGTCGACCAAAACCTGTCAGCCCCAATTATGGATATGGCCCACATTGAGCCTACTACCCGCCTGCCACTTGTGTCCCATTTATTGGAATCCCCATGTGCTACTTATTTACTCATGATCATCAACGCCTAATTTTTAATTCGATTATTGCATAATGTCCGGTTTTGATCCAATCCGCCCAGCTCCATGTTACTCTCCATCATAACACCCTCATATTTTCTTGCCCAAAAATATCAAGTACTCTTCTGCCTATTTTTCTATATTTAATAGAAATTTTTGTTTATTTAAATCCCTATTGGAATGACCTATTGTAACTATATTTGATCCTAGCCATTTGATTTCCCCTAATTAAATCACATCCATTCATTTCCTACAAACCAACTCCCAAACATCCCCTGGCCATGTGGCCGGCCCTAACTTTAATGTGGGATAACACTTCTCTCTCTCATTAAACATTTTTTCTCTCTTTCTCTCTCTTTTCTCTCATTTATTTCACTCCCATACACAACTCCACACCAAACTAAACACCAATAGCAACATCACCACAGCAACCCATTCCCTCCATCTCCGCAGCCTAGCCCGACTACACCCACCAGCAGCCGAGCACCCAAGCTCCTCATGGCCGGACTTCCCGACCACCTCACACCCCCTGGCCTCAACTGCCGCACCACCTCTCCTCATCCATCTCCTCCTCCTTCTTCTCCACAATCTGCCACCACCTTCACACCATGGCTGCCACCACCTTAGCCACCTCGGCCATCGCCCCTGCCTCGCCGGGCCAGGCCAGACAGCGCGCCACCATGCCTCGTCGGCCAGGCCAACCGTGCGAGCCCGATCAGCACAGCCGCATGCATGTAGGCGCGCACGTGCGCGCACGCGGGCCGCCGTCATGCGCCGTCGCGCCCTCGTACGGTCGTCGTGGCCATCCTGGCTGTGCACCCCACTCCGGCGAGCAGCCCCCTGACGGCCACCGTCCTCCGGGACGCGCCGTCGAGGCGATTCGTGCATTTTGTACTACGTCCCGTCGTGACGAGCTCGGGAACGAGGCTGGAATCGCGTTCCATCGCAGCAACTTTGCGTGCATTTTTCCGAAAATCCGACCGTTGGATCGGCGATTTCTTCGTTCCGTCACAATTTCGGTATATCCACCTTCACTCTTGTCAATTTTCGTCCATTAATTTTATCGTTTGATACATCAAAACCGGCCACCAAGTTGACCGTTTAAATTGTATTAAATGCATACTCGGGAAGATGAGGAAGCATTCGAAAGTTTCGAGAAAGAAATTCATTGTGACGGTTAAATATTGACCGACACTATTTTCTTGAAAA
The DNA here is from genome assembly GCA_029216955.1 of Iris pallida. NCBI lineage: Eukaryota > Viridiplantae > Streptophyta > Magnoliopsida > Asparagales > Iridaceae > Iris > Iris pallida. The sequence continues at coordinate 10,120 of JANAVB010023202.1, forward strand.
TTATGCCGACTGTTGGGTATCTCCACTTTTTACGCGGATGACTGTTGCGTATCCCGAATTTTACGCTGACTGGTCAAATCTCAACTTTTACGCTTCTGTTCAAAGTGTTTCAAATTTTGGAGATATTTGAAAACTTTGAAGGGGGTCTTGTAGGAGCGTAAAAAGTGCTTCACAGAATGAGTCAAAGTGATAAATCATTCCACTCAAATTGATCTACTTTACTCCGCAGAGAGGCTAAATACTTTACGCCCAAGACAAGGCTAATCGCTTTTACGCCTAAAGCAGCCAGGGTCAAGACAATAATTTTACGCCTATGGCAGGCTAACTACTTTTTATGCTGGACAAAGCTGTCAAGTCTTGCATTTAATGCAAACTCTGACATGAAGATATTAGTGATGACATATATCACAGAATTCGAAGGGATTTGTTTTATACAGAGACCAATGTTGTCATTTAGTATATGGACTGAGCTACTTTACGCTCACACTATGGCTTCTTTTACGCATGGAGACTATACGAGCTTTACGCTCAACAGTTGACGTGTGCGTAAAGTCTATTTGAGCTATTTTTATGCTCAAGGTTATTTAACAACCACTTTACGCGGGAAGTCTATATCAGGGCTATTTTACGCCTAGTCTACTGCTTTACGCTCAGAGTACATTGGGGATGTTTTTACGCCCTATTTATCTGACCAGTTTGGAACGTGGTTTGCTTACATAGCTCTCATGCCACACATCTCGAAGAACGTGTGTACGTGCATCCTATTCTTAATGAAATGATGGGACACGTGCCAACGTATACAGAGGATGACTTTGGTCGTAGGTGGCAGTTGTTAGCGTAAAGACGGAACTTTTGCTGAGTTTTTACGCACAAGAGCCCAAGTCCATAAATAGACTTATTTTTCTCACAGAGACAGAAGAAGAGAGAACAGAGAGACTAGAACTCAGAGATTTTGATTCTCCAGAGCATTCTACTTCAACCTTTCTTTCAGAACAGAGTGAAGCAAAGCAGGAAAGCATTCGGCCTTGCCATCAGTGCCCAAGTGCGTCGATACCTTTCTGGTGACTTAGTTCTTCCAATTGTTCAATTTCAAGCAGCGATCTTCATCATCATCGTATGGTCCAAGGAACAAAGTGATCATTTACAGATCAGACTTCCATAGCAATACTTTCCCAGAATCAAATTTATACTTTTTGTACTTTTCTCGTTTTATTTTCAAAAGCCAATCTTCCTGTCATTTTGTTAAGTGAAACAAAATGGCGACTCTGCTGGGGACTACCTTCTCCTCTGACGAGGAGGCAATTGCTCAATATGATGATGTTTCGGTCGGTTCGACCAAGAAGACTCTGGTTGTGCACTTCGACCAGACTGCCTACGAAGAAATGCTCCGAACTGGGGATGGTTCTCGCTGCTCCAATGTTCAAAAGTCTCGCAAAGCACGAAAAGTTTGGATTCCTAAATCCAAAGTAGCTTCTGGTCTCTCTGTTGCTTCTGATAGCAAGGGAATTCTTCCCACTCCTATCGTAGGGGCTCCCGTTCGTAACGAGATAGTCCTTACTTCAGCGTCGTACTCTAAGTGTGGCAATTTATCTCCCGTTTGTCACGGTGAAGATAATCAGGTTTTATGCCCAGTGGGTAAAAACCAAGTTTTACGCTCAAGGCATAAAAATGAGTCTCCCGTTTGTAATGTGTCAGACTCTAATGTTTCTGAGTATAAAAATAAGTCTCCCGTCTGTGACGTGGTAGACACACGCAAATTACGCTCTTCGCGTAAAGGAAAATCTCCCGTCCGTGACGTGGTAGATAATCAATTTTTACGCTCTACGCGTAAAGGTATGTCTCATGTCTGTGACAGTGTAGATAAAATTTGCAACGATGTTTGCACATCTAATGTGAATATACCTAAACGCATACAGCGTAAAAATGTTGTTGGTAAAGCTTCAGTCCTACATCAACAACCTTCTTATACTGCCTTACGCAAAGTACCAAACTTACAAATTATACGCAATGACAATGGACTCCTTTGTGCTCAAAAATCTCAAGATTTACGCACACAACTCCAAACGCGTAAAAATATACAGTTTGGTTCTGCAAATGCAGCCAGTAATCTTTTTTATACATAAGGGACTAAACGTTTCTCTACCCCAAATGTAATAAAGAAAAATACTCCTTCTACCCCTTCTGATTTACGTGAGTTGCTAATGCAAAAGCGTAAGAACAAACAATCTCCGGTGACATTCCCCCAAGAAAAATATTATTGTAAATATCACCAGGTTGTGATCAACTGTTGTTGTTCGGCTTCAAAATGGTCTGTTTTTGATCGATTAAGTTTTAATTCGCCTCAACATCAAGCTGAAGACCAAGAACATGAGTTGTAATATGTGTCAGTCAACATGGCATCTCATACTAACAGAGGACGACGTCCGAGATGGAATATGTCCCAAACTCCAGGTCAACAGCAGTTCAACAGACTTCTTGATTCCTTTGAAGGAGTATATCAGAATACTCGATCAAGAAGACAAAGACAATTACAGACTTCTGATTCAGAAGCTGGGGGTACTCAATCTTTTGAGTCTAAAACTGATAGTGTAGATTCATACTTCTATACTAACCCCTCTGTATCTTCAAGAGAAGTTGAATCCTATGCTATTGGAGATGAACCAGAGACGTCATCTGCTAATACGGAACAACGTCTCACTGCCGTCGAGCAATCACTGAAAGATATGCTAAATATGGTGCAAAGCATGCATCAGATAATATTGACTCAGCAAACTGCACAACCGGCAGTAGTAACACCGGTACCAGTAGCAGCACAAACTCAGGATAGTCAAGGGGCTGAAATACCTTTGAATATTCAAGAGCCTGCTGTTAACTAAAATTCTGCATCTCCAGATTCCATCATTCCTGAAGATGTACCACCTCCAGTGGGGATTATGGTACATCCAACAACCATTCAGTCAAATGTGCTTCCTTAAACCAGTGAAGCCATTCAAGCAGTGCGTGAGCTCAAAGCACAGTTTGAAGTTTTGAGACACAAGGATCAGCTCCAAAGGTTAGAGATTAAGCAACCCCATCCTCCTCATTGGAATGATGTACCCTTTCCACCGAAATTTAAGCCACAATCTATGGTTTTGTTCGATGGAAAAGCATCTCCCAGTCAGTATATCAATTACTTTGATATTATGACTGTACATTTATAGAAAAATGATGCTCTTCTCACTCGAGTGTTCATCGGGTGCCTGACGGGTTCAGCTTACGATTGGTATCGTAGTTTACCCGATAATTCTATTTCGTCTTTTGACGAATTCAAGGCAATGTTTCTCTCCCGCTTCTATGAAGGAGGTATGGACATGAACATGTCCTCTTTTATAGAAATCAAACAAAAGGAGAAAGAAGATACTCGGACGTTCATCGAACGTTTTCGACAGGCTACTCTAAAGATGCCTCCTGGTATGCCAGATTCAGCGTTGATTGATACATGCAAGATGAATCTGCAACCATCTATTGCTGTCTTTACGGGTTCCCAATTCACAGATTGGACTTCGTTTATCATAGCGACAGTTTCTGCCGAGACCAATGGTAGGTTGGCTCGTGAGCATGGGATGATTTTCGCTTCAGAAGATAAAGGGAAGAAAAGTAATCCTGGTAATAATTCTGGCAATCGTAATGTGAAAGGAAAAGATACTCTTATGGTCAATCTTTCCAAGAACAAAACGACGCCAAATAATCAGGAATCTTCCAGGTCAAACGAAGAATACTCTTTTGACGAAAGTGATATCCCAGGGATATTCCAATGTCTGGTGAAAAGTGGCAAACTTCAGATTCTGGAGCCAAAGAGGCCTAATGAGGTGAATCTGACTGACAATCCTAAATATTGTATCTATTATAGATACATTAATCATCCTACCAGTGCTTGCTATGTCTTGAAAAAGAAGATCCAAGAGCTGATAAATGGTGGTGTTATCGCTTTAACTAATGATGACCATACGGTTACAACCAATATGGTTTCTCTTCAGTTCGGAGATTTTCCTCCACAGTAAGTCCCAGACGGAATTATTCCAATCCCAAAGGCGACAATAAAGATCGTGAATATCCCACCTGTCAGAGAAAAAAATGCAGGATTGCTGCCGCTCACATTAAAGAGTGGTAAAATCATGTGGGTGCATCCCGACTTGGTACCTGAGTTGAAAAATGAAGGTAAATCTTCAAAATCCAAGAAAGGTAAGAAAGTCAAAACCTGCAACATGATTTCTCATGTTATTCCAGAGCCTAATGACTTGGATCGTCTATGGGATGGCCTTCCTTTAGAAGATAGACTGAGAGGATTGAACATCTGTCCCCCAAGTCTAGCTCCTCCTACCAAGCTCAAGCTGACTCATCAACAGTGGCTAGCCATGAATAGTATTCCCTTATATCGGGCACAACAAGTCTTTGCCGCTTATGAAAAAGCTCCTACAGGGATTTTTTTTCTCGTATCCCGAATCCTTCTTCTCCCGTAGCTACAGAGACATCTATTCTCCATCCTCCTGTAGTTACAGAAGGGCCTTCTTCTTCCTCTTCTGTTGAAACACCTGTCAAAAGTCTACTGCCTACTCACTTGTATAGTCAGCAATCTATCCTCCTCATGAAAAAGATGGGTTATGACTTTCAGATGGCAGAAGGTTTGAATTATGATAAAGGAATATGACTTCCTTTACAAATTCAAAGTCAAAAATCTACTGTTGGATTGGGTTCTGAGGTTCCTCATAATAATCCTTACAAGAAGAAGACTAAGGAAAGGAAGATTAAATCCTGTAATATGGTACTTCCTTCTCCTGAGTCCGAAGAAGAAACTTTTACTAGTACAAGATCTGGGAAAGAGTACCACAAAGATTATGAGGGATCCTCCAAAGAAGCAGAAGACGTAGTGGAAACACTACCAGCTCAACCTTCTCTTGTTCCTGCTAAACCATATGTGGTTGAAAAGGAAAAACAGAAAGCAGTACGTTTTGACGTCCCTTTGAAGTCTGCTTCCAGTCAGGGGGTAGTGATGAAATCCTACAAATTTGATATTCTAGCTCAGTTAGCCAATACTCCGGCTAGACTATCTATATTTGAGCTGCTTCGTCTCTCTAGAGAAAGCAGAGAGACTTTGAGTGAAGCTTTGCTTCAAGCAGATTCATGCTTGGCTCAACTCAAGAGTCCTGATAATACTCCAGTGTCATGTCCGTAATGTCATAGTGTGATGGAAGCAATTCCCAATATCACCTTTACACAAGAAGATATGCTGTTGAAACATAACAAACATGACAGGCCTCTATGCTACACTGGGTATATTGGATCCACTGAAATTGACAGAATTTACATTGATCCTGGGTCCTCAATTAGCATAATTCTTCAGAGTATGCTAAGACCCCTGAGGATTCCTACTAGTGATCTAACTTACACTAGTACTACGATAGTTGGCTTTAACTCTGGCAAGAGTAAACCACTGGGGAAGATTCGTCTGCAGATTCAGATTGGTGATCTTCGAACTATGGTAACTTTCTATATTATCAATTCAGACGTCTCCTATAATATCCTTCTGGGGAGACCATGGATTCACGAACATAACATTGTGCCTTCAACTCTCCACCAATGCTTCAAGTATGTAGATTCCCAAGGAGTTGTGGAGACTGAGTTTGCTGATATCAATCCTTTCAAGGGTGTCGAAGCCTATTTCTCTGATTCAAGGCTTTATAAACAAAAACATGTGAAAGAGATATCAGACATAACTGAAGATCAATCATCTACTGAGGATCAGTCTGTTAAAGAAGATCCGCCAGAAGAGCAACCTTTGAAGATCATAGTCAAGGGACGAATCCAATCCCAATCTGTCAATGATCAACCTTTGGTAATCAAGTTAAAGGAAGAACTCAAGCTTCATCTGAGGAATTAGTAAATATTCCTGCTAAGAGCCAAGTTCAACCTTTTATGATCAAGGTCAAAGGTCGTACTTCTTGTACGAATGATCCAGAACCACCATTGATTGTCAATCTTGGCAAAACTACGCAGAAGACGGATAATAGTCCACTGATGATTAATCTGAAGCGTAGCAGTCAAATTGTAAATGATATAAATATTGATCATTATGTACTTCTTGATATCAATGAAGATTTCCTTTTCCAGTATATGGCTGTCAAGTTTATTGAAAGGATGACTTTATCTTCTGATAATCAAAGTCATCAATATAAAGGTGGCATAGAACCAGAAGAAACTTTATACATCGACTATAAGGAAAATTCTTTTCCTCTTCAGGTTGATGTCGATCCTTATGCTCAAAGGTTCCTAAAATCTTCCTCCTATCTTCTACCTGTGGCCACTTCATCACAAGCTTGTGTAACTTTTAGACGTCACGAAGAATCTTATTTCGTGGTTCCGTCTAATAAGAAAAACAAGTGCCAAATTGTGTTTGGCTTGGCTAGAAATATCCCTGTTGCTCAGACGGATGATCTTAAAGATAAAGATAAAGAAAAAATCCGAATTGACAAATATAGTCAACAATCTATCAAGATTATCCAGAATATAGGGTATGATTTGAAGACTATGCAAGGTCTCAATCAAGGCAAGGGTAGACGACTACCATTATGTGGTGATCCATTTTACCAGAAGACTCGTCATGGGTTGGGATATGATCCGTTCCACATGTTTAATGATGATATACAAGAACAATTCTCTTCTAGCTCTTCGCAATCATCGGATTCAGAAGAAGTTCAATTCATGGAATCCGATATGTCTCGCTCCTCATATGATGAATCTGAGCAAATATTTTCAGCTTACATGGTTCAAACTGATGATGAATCTGAACCATTTAAGAATGATCCTTAGGCTCAACAAATGGACACTCAATGGAAATTTCGTTTTGAACAGCGACAGCCACCTACAGAGGATGAGGTTGTCCATATTGATGTTGGAGACGGAACTATGTCCAAACCAATATTCATCAGTAAGAATCTTTCTGAAGATGAAAAGAAAGAGTTGATAGAACTTATTAAAGAATATATCGACATCTTTGCATGGAGTTATGAGGATATGCCGGGGTCTAGATCCTAAAGTTGCTACTCATAAGCTCAATATTTTGCCCAATGTTAAGCCTGTAAAACAACAGCAACGACGCTTTAGACCAGATATGATGGATGCAATTGAAGCAGAAGTCAAAAAGTTGATTACATGTGGCTTTGGTCGTGAAGAGCAACACCCAGATTGGGTTGCCAATATTGTTCCTGTTATGAAGAAGAACGGAAAAGTCCGAGTTTGCATAGATTATCGAGATCTTAATGCAGCTTGTCCAAAGGACGAATTTCTACTTCCAATTACTGATGTCATGATAGACAATACATGCGGTTTTGAACGCATGTCTTTCATGGACGGATTCTCAGGATACAATCAGATCAAGATGCATCCAGAAGATGAGAAGCATACTGCTTTTCGTACACCCTTTGGGGTTTACTGCTATACGGTTATGCCGTTTGGTCTTAAAAATGCCGGTGCCACGTATCAACGGGCTATGAGCAACATCTTTCAAGAACATCTACGGAAGATAGTTGAATGCTACGTAGATGACATTACTGTTAAGAGTCGATCAAAGGATGATCACATTCAGGACTTGAAAACAGTATTTGAATTGATGCGTCAGCATCAATTGAAAATGAACCCTACTAAGTCTTTCTTAGGGGTTTCCAGTGACAAGTTTTAAGATTTGTCATTACTTCTCAGGGTATTCATGTTGATCCTGACAAGGTTAAAGCAATTCTTGAAATGCGTCCTCCTTGTAATCTGAAAGAACTCCGTGGCTTTCAGGGTCGTATTGCTTATATCAGAAGGTTTATATCTAATCTTTCTGGAAGATGTCAACCTTTCTTCCGTCTATTAAAGAAAGGTGTATCTTTTATCTGGGATGAGGCATGTCAGAAAGCCTTCAATGACATTAAGCAATACCTTACAAACCCACCTGTTCTGGTACCCTCCGGTAGTAGGAAGGCCATTTTTGTTATATGTTCGAGCCTTGGATCATTCACTTGGCGCTCTTCTTGCACAGAAAAGTGATATGGGTCATGAACAAGCAATATATTATCTGAGCAAAATGATGGTTGGATCTGAACACAGGTATACTCCTGTGGAAAAGGAATGTCTAGTTTTGGTTTTTGCCGTCCAAAAGACAAGGCATTATGTCACTGGACAGACTATTCATGTCATCTCCAGAATAAATCCCATTCGGGTATTGATGAGAAAACCGAGCATTCTTAATTCCAGGTAAGCTACCTGGACGATGTTGCTCACTCCTTATGACATGGTCTATGTACCTCAAAATCAGTGAAGGGTCAAGCATTAGCTGATTTCTTAGCAGCTCACCCTATACCTGAAACATCGAAGCTATATGAGGACATTCCAGATGAAGTTGTGGATTGCAACATGACTTTAAAAATAATATTTGGCAATTATATTTTGATAGAGCGTCACGAGTTGGACCTAAAGGCGATATTGTCTCTGGGGTAGGAATCGTCTTGGTTTCTCCGGACAAAATGGTCATATATCGTACTTATTCTCTCAATGAGCCATGCTCCAACAATGTGGCAGAATATAATGCTCTGCTGATCGGTCTCCAAGTACCAAAACAATTGGACATTGAGTTCCTAGAAGCTATGGAGATTCTCAATTGATCGTTAATCAAGTTAGAGGGACTTATGAGGTCAGAAATCCTAATCTCATCCCTTATCATCAAGTGGTAGTCGAGTTGGTCCTTTCATTCAAAGGATTCTTCATTAAATTTGTACCACGTTCTCAGAATGTGGAGGCTGATGCTCTTGCTAGCTTAGCTGCAGACTTGGCTGTTCCAATCCGAAGGCAAAATATAATTACTTTGTTGGACCGAGACTTGTTCTGTGTGAAAAATAATCTGCATATTGAACAAAGTTATGTCACAGAGTCAAGTTCCCAGCAGAAGGATTGGAGAACTCCATTCATTGATTATGCAGTTCATGAGATTTTGCCTGAAGACCCAAAAGAAGCTGCATCAATCAAGAGACGATTATTTTGATTTTATTATGATTCGTCTTTACATATGCTATACCATCGTTTATATGATGGACTCTTGCTGCGATGTCTCTCAGAAAGTGAAGCCAAACAAACACTACGAGAAGCTCATGATGGCGTTTGTGGTGCTCATCAACCGGGTCCTAAATTACAAGACCGCATTCGAAGAATGGGGTATTATTGGCCTTCTATGATAGCAGATGTTGTAGACTATGCCAGAAGATGTAAAGCATGTCAGATTCATGCTGATTTTATTCATCAACCGTCTAAATTTCTACATCCTACAGCAGCCTCTTGGCCCTTCGAAGCTTGGGGTATGGATATCATTGGTCCTATTAACCCTCCTTCGGTTAAGGGACATCGGTTTATATTAGCTATAACCGATTACTTTTCCAAGTGGGCAGAAGCAGTTCCCCTTACTGAAGTGAAAACATCTAATGTGATCAGCTTCATCAAGCACCATTTCATTTATTGCTTCGGGATTCCTCGACGAATAATTCATGATAATGGTCCGCAATTTGCCAGTCAGGTATTTTATCGGTTCTGTGATAAGAATCGAATTCAGAATTTGGCTTCTACGGCTTATAATCCAGCTGCTAATGGTTTAGTCGAAGCTTTCAACAAGATGATCATCAAACTTCTCAAAAAGTTTGTCTCTTCTAATAAACGTGATTGGAATGAGAAACTTGGAGAATGTTTATGGGCTTATCGAACAACAGTCCGAACTCCTACTGGATTTACACCATTTTTATTGGTTTATGGATGTGAGGCTGTTCTTCCCTTGGAAATCCAGATTCCATCTCTACGAATAGCTATTGCTAATGAGCTAACTATAGAGAACAATGATCGCTTACGACTCCAAGAACTTGAAGGACTGGACGAGAAGCGTCTTCAAGCACAACAGCACATTGAGCTATATCAAGCCCGTATATCTCGAACTTTCAATCATAAAGTTAAAGAGAGGGTATTCAAGGTTGGCGAACTGGTATTAGCTGTTCGAAGACCGATGGTGATGACTCATAAAAGCAAAGGGAAATTCTAAGCAAAATGGGAAGGCCCTTATGTAATTGAGACCGTGTTTTTCAATGGCGCCTATCGGTTATCAAAGCCCAATGGAGATCTACTCATGATGCCGATCAATGGCAAATTTCTTAAGAAATACTATGTATAAAAAAAAGGGAGGACAGAAAGAAAATAAAGTTCCTTTTATTATTGTTTTTGTTCAAGACAAAAGATTAAGGACGAGAGCCACTGCCTTCCCCTTCCTTATTGAATACATAGTCGGCCAATGCATAGAAAGCATCATTGCCAGAGCTCATAAAAAATTTGCAGATAGCCATCCTCAGCGCTTCTTCTTCAGGAGTTTTTCCTGGCTCTACTAAGAATGCAAGGATATCTTGGGGTGGCTTGGGTGTAGAAGAGCTTTTGCCTACTTCGGTCGGGCCTGTCACTATGGGCTCAACGGGATACGTCTCAATGATGTCCTCAGTTTTTCTGAAGACTTCATTCTTTTGCTGTACATCCTCGGAAGACATTTTCAATAGAGGAGTGGAAATAAGAATAAAATGTTACAAGCAGTTCTCACCTATTTATAGAAGAGGACTATAAATGAACCGGTCTTTGAAATTGAGAACAACCTTTCTTTCCCGAAAAGGCCTGTCCGTTCGTTTTATCAGGTTCATTCATTTAATTATGGAATTGAATCAATGTTTTCTTTTTCCGAAAGTTATGTTGATTCATTTATACATAGATATGGACCTATATGCTCATGACATCTGTCTTCTTATTCTCCAGCTACCAAGGTTTGGTTAAGCTGATTTCTTGTCTCCTTTGAGAGGGATTTTAAATCTTCTATTTTATCAATTGATTAAAAAGTGGGATTCGATATTTATCATGTTTTCATGACCTCTGGATAAATATTTACTTTCCTTATCTATTATTTCCATTTGACCTCTGTATAGATATTAATCTAATTTTCTTCTGAGTTCTTACATACTGTCATGTCCATATTACCTCTGATAGTATTGTGTACTCTAAAATAGAAAAACGATCTCATTATCTATCATGTCCATATTACATCTAGATAGATACAAATCATTGAGCATAGAAGACTTATCATTTCCATTCTCATATCATCAAAAAAGTCTATTACATTTCTTAGACTTTCTTACAAATCATAATGGAAATCTATTACATCTTGGATTTTCATTCTATACGACAACGATAACCTAATGGAGATCTATTTCTTCTTTGGATCTTCTTTGTCGGATTCGTTGTTGGTGGCAATTTCTTGCTGTCTGAGCCTCAATGGCAACCAGAACAGTAGGAGTTAACTCTGGTCTTCTCTTCAGACGAGAGGAGAACCCCAGGGTATGGCATCCCGAAGGCGTGATGCTGCCAATAAATGGTGGAGTAGGAGCGACCTTTCAGTAAAGATGGGAATGTATCCAGCATTGGGATACGATTCCTAGTTCTGCCGCGAAGAAACTCTACTACCCAATTCTTGGGTTAGAGTTTACTCCACCATCTAACTCTCCGTATATAAAGGCTCTTCCTACCAACAGAGGAAGACCCTTATATCCCACGAAGAGTTCGGAGTTGTCTGATTTGCGCGTCAAAAGCGCATGAGCTCCCTGATGTTAATGTCAGAAGAACGCTCCTCACAGCGTCAAAATTGCCAATACCGGTTCTGGAAAGCTCTTCAGCAAAACTTCTGCAGAAAATAACAAAGAAGAAGTATTTTAAACAGAAGTATCATCAGACGCGTATTAGACGCTAACTAAAAATAGATGCTTACACATCTTGTTTTATCTTCAACAGACTACAAGGCATTTTATGCCAGTGTCTCAAGTGTACCACTATTCAGCAAGGCTTTTACGCCAGTGCTTCAGGTGTACCATTATTCAGCAAGGTTTTTTACGCCAGTGCTTCAGCAATGATTTTACGCCAGTGTCTCAGGTATACCACCATTCAACAAGGCTTCTACGCATTGCTTCATGTGCACTTCATTAGCAAGGCTTTTTACGCCCGTCAAGAATTTACGCTCATGAGCAGCTGTTTTCAACAAAAAGTTCAAAGGCAGATAATTGCTTACGATCAGACTTACCACTTAGGTCAAATGGTTTGGCTCTAATAGTGGATGAATCTATGGGTGACTGGCGTACAAAGGAACGCCATTGGAAAGCATCGCCATTGTCATTTGTTGAAGAACGACATTGCAAAAAGTTATCTTCAGAGGAATGAGAATGAGAATATATGAAACATTCTCGGCTATTTATAAAGACTGAAGAAACTGTTGATATGAGTCTATTTCGGGAAAAGATCCGATTGAAAGGCTCTCGTGACCACAAGACAGATGCCACGTGTTGGTTTGTTTCTTGGGCATGAACAACCATAGAAGCAGTCAAAAAGAAGCGTTTCAACGATTCTGTGCATCAACAGATGAGATCAACATCAAAATTTTATTTATAAAAGGGGAAAGTGGACCCCTACATATAAAAGAGTCGCAATACATAAAACATTATTTTTCTTTCCTTCGTTGGGCTGACGAAGGGAGGCACCTAACTCGCGCATATTGCAAATCTCGGAGCGACGCATCAGATAAGAAATGCCTCTACATCTCCTGCTCCCTCATACGCAGTTGAAGGACCGCCATCGATGCGACTAAAGACTGCTGGAGTCAGTCCAAAGCACTCTAAGAGGTTGCGTGCTCGCTCAAGATCAAGCCTGGAGCTCGAAGCCTCTTTGTTGGTAATCTCGTTCTTTGGCGCCATGACAATACGAGGATGAATGGCAAGAATGAAGAAATTATTCTTATTTATATAAATTAAATCAACTCTTCATATTTCTTATGGAAAATTGCTCATTATTAATGCAAACTCGGGAAGATGAGGAAGCATTCGAAAGTTTCGAGAAAGAAATTCATTGTGACGGTTAAATATTGACCGACACTATTTTCTTGAAAATTACGCCGACTGTTGGGTATCTCCACTTTTTACGCGGATGACTGTTGCGTATCCCGAATTTTACGCTGACTGGTCAAATCTCAACTTTTACGCTTCTGTTCAAAGTGTTTCAAATTTTGGAGATATTTGAAAACTTTGAAGGGGGTCTTGTAGGAGCGTAAAAAGTGCTTCACAGAATGAGTCAAAGTGATAAATCATTCCACTCAAATTGATCTACTTTACTCCGCAGAGAGGCTAAATACTTTACGCCCAAGACAAGGCTAATCGCTTTTACGCCTAAAGCAGCCAGGGTCAAGACAATAATTTTACGCCTATGGCAGGCTAACTACTTTTTACGCTGGACAAAGCTGTCAAGTCTTGCATTTAATGCAAACTCTGACATGAAGATATTAGTGATGACATATATCACAGAATTCGAAGGGATTTGTTTTATATAGAGACCAATGTTGTCGTTTAGTATATGGACTGAGCTACTTTACGCTCACACTATGGCTTATTTTACGCATGAAGACTATACGAGCTTTACGCTCAACAGTTGACGTGTGCGTAAAGTCTATTTGAGCTATTTTTACGCTCAAGGTTATTTACAACCACTTTACGCGGGAAGTCTATATCAGGGCTATTTTATGCCTAGTCTTCTGCTTTACGCTCAGAGTACATTGGGGATGTTTTTACGCCCTATTTATCTGACAGTTTGAACGTGGTTTGCTTACATGGCTCTCATGCCACACATCTCGAAGAACGTGTGTACGTGCATCCTATTCTTAATGAAATGATGGGACACGTGTCAACGTATACAGAGGATGACTTTGGTCGTGGGTGGCAGTTGTTAGCGTAAAGACGGAACTTTTGCTGAGTTTTTACGCACAAGAGCCCAAGTCTATAAATAGACTTATTTTTCTCACAGAGACAGAAGAGAGAGAACAGAGAGACTAGAACTCAGAGATTTTGATTCTCCAGAGCATTCTACTTCAACCTTTCTTTCAGAACAGAGTGAAGCAAAGCAGGAAAGCATTCGGCCTCGCCATCAGTACCCAAGTGCGTCGATACCTTTCTGGTGACTTAGTTCTTCCAATTGTTCAATTTCAAGCAGCGATCTTCATCATCATCGTATGGTCCAAGGAACAAAGTGATCATTTACAGATCAGACTTCATAGCAATACTTTCCAGAATCAAATTTGTACTTCTTGTACTTTTTTCGTTTTATTTTCAAAAGCCAATCTTCCTGGCATTTTGTTAAGTGAAACAATGGGTAGGCTATTATAGATTTGACCATTCTGGACACGTTGGCGATGTCTATTTTATCGTCCGACAATGTTTGTTGATAATTTCTCTAGTTTGGCCTTTTATAATTAATTAATAATTAATTCTTATAATGTTCGTATTTCGGAATTAGTACAACGAAACTGAGATCAGTCAATTCCAGTGATCTCACATCGCTGAAATTGACAAGTTGGACATGTGGATCACTATAATAAGATTATCAAGTTTATCGTTGATCATCTCATCTCGATTTGCGTGTCGTAAGTTTCGACGTACGAATAACTGAAGTACACTTTATATCTTTCATAATTAGACTAGATTTACCCTGTTTGACCAGAGTTGACCAGTTGACCCAAAGTCAACTGTAAGTCAACACTTGACCTAGTTTGACTAAATTAGTTGACCGGAGTTGACCTAGAGTTATTTTGACTTATAAGAACCTAGGATAAAATAGACTGTTTGTAGAGTTTCATTTATTACAACTTGAACACCTTGTAACCCTGTGTTGCTTTAAATAGGACTCTGTGGCTTCAGTTGGACCCCCTATACTTATCAGCTGTTCAGGTTATCAGGCGAGTACATTCTCTGATCATTTCATATCCTGCTTAGAATTATATTCCTGCTTTAGATTACCTTACTTGATGCTGTCACGACATTATCACGGATTAGTACTATACGGATCTCTTCATACGATGTTATCCCCCTCGGGAGCATCGGGTTACATTGTGTCATGTGCTTTCACTTTCATCATGTACTCATGTGCTTTCACCATACATGTACACTCTTGTGAATCATGTACTCTCATGTTCACAGAGCCTTCATGTATACTATCATGTGACACCCTTTCAAGGGCCCCATGTGATATCATGTACAATAACATAACCTGTTTAGATCCTTGTGTACTGATTAGGGAAAACGGGGGAGTGCTAGTAGTCATGTGAACAATTCCATAGTAGTGTAGATCATGTACAACTCTTTAGTGTAGATCATGTACAAATCTGTCCTGTTCACATGTGCTATCCTGTACTCTATATCACTAGCCACTGTTAGTTCTCTATTTATAGTAGATATTTCTATTACAGTTCTCTCTCTGTTTACATACTGTATTTCTTCAGATCATGTATCTTACTTTACTGTATGATTATATTTTCTAACCTGCTATGATTTGTTGAGATGTATTGTGCTCGCTCCTGTCCTGACTGGACCTGTTGATAAATTTTACAGATAGCCTGGGATTGCCTGCTAGCCTAGAGGAGACACAGTAGAGGTTGTTTAGATAGTTATTTCATTTTTTCTGGAGTTGTATTTACTTTGTGGATTACTGTATTTGAGTTTTGAGATGTATTTCTGGGTTTATGTATCTTAGACACTTAGACTTCTATCTCCTGTATCTCTTTTGTATTTCATGTTTTATCTATCTTTATCATGCTCTACCTTAGAAGTGATTGAGACTGTATCTGCTATGTCACCCCCATTCGGGGAGTATAAACTGCTTAGCATTATATTGTTAGATGATGTGACCTAGGACAGCGTTCTACCGCCGACACTGCGGCGTAGGCTGGGCGTAGTTACGTTCTCGTACCCTAACAGTGGGTGCGGGTCGTGACACGTTTTTAGTGGTGGCCCATGCAGGTCGAGTTTATGTAGTGGTATTCGAACTAGAGTACTACTACAGCCTGCAGTAGGAATAGGATATATTTTTGAAGATACTCAATCACAATTAGGATCCCTTGAGAGATTCCTGGGACGACCCTTGAGAATCTTGTTTAACTCCGATTTGAAAACTCTTTTTCCTTGATTTGATTTATCTTTACTTTCTGTTGTTGAATTTGATTTTGATGTATTATTATTGAATTGAGTTTGTATTTATTGATTTTGATGAAGATTGTGGAATTTTGAATCTTGATGTTAGCTGTAGCATCCGAGTTTGTAGTTATATGATTTGAAGGATTTTGTTCATTTTTGAATTTTGATGTTCGTTGATAAATTTAATTTTTTTTGGTATTCATTGTTGATTTAATTTAATTTTTGGCAAGATAAAATTATATGGGCTAGGTCATCTAAGTTATGGAAATCTTGTCTTCTATAGTCACATTAGCCAGCATGGTGAGGACATATAGTCTGACTTTGGATATATTTCTCGGGTGTAGGAATTTAAGGTTTTCGCAGCCAAGCTAGCGGCATCGCGAAAATGTTAAATACCATGATTCTAGAGGTATGTGCATAAGTCAAGGACTCTATGATTATCGTAGCCTTGCTTACTAGTATGACGAGGATTTAGAGTACCATGATTTTGGATAGACGTATATGATTATCAGATTGTACCTTAAATATTTTCGAACATGTTTTCTCTACTTTTGTTTCAGTCATTCAAAAAAAAAGAATTATTGTTGTTTTGTTTTGTTTTGCTTCTCATTTTTTACTTAGGATGTAGCTTTAGCTATTTTTATAAACCTTGTGTAACTTCTTACCATGAACTCCTTCTTAATACAATGAATCGACGATTTTGCTAGACTTTATCTTGGATTTGATAATTTAGCTCTGGGTTTCAAAATGGTTCTTCTTTAAACAGATAAGCAAACAGATTTTATCGTTATTTCTTTCTTGCTATTATTAGATAATAATAAATTATCTTGATTACACCAATCACTCTACTTTGCAACCTTGGTAGGAATCTAATTGTTGGACTTAACGTAGAATTAATTTTTATATTGGGACATGAGAATATATATATGAATATATATAGTGGAAACTTTTCTGACACTTATGCATGCTACACTTGATTTCCACCTATCTGAATGCATATTAATATGTCGTTAATGTTTAAATTTTCAAAACCCAATATTTCTGGTTCTCTGCTTTTTTCCAGCTTAAATTCGTAATTCAAATATAAATTTCATGATAATAGTTTTGTTTACATCACTGCACATGTATGTTATACATAGGGTTTCAATTCAAAAAAAAATGTGTTTGGTTGAGTTTTGTGTTTGAATTTGTCAAATCTAAGACTGTGTGCATATTAACCCTTAATACGGATTTCAAATGTTAGTTCAAATTGTTGTTTTAAATGTAATATTTAGAGCTGTGTACATTGTTGTTGTAGGGATATAATGTTACGTTTCATATTCTTACATGATAGGTTGTGATAAACATTGAGTTGGTTTCGATATTCGACTTTCTCCAAAAATCCTGAAAACTGAATACATGTTAACATTTTCACATTTGATTTCCAATGTTTAGTTCAATTTCATATTTAACGTGTATATTGAACTGTATGCGTAGATAAATGTATGGATAGTATGTTAGGGTTTCATTTCAATTATGTTAGAATATTGGAAGCATCGAGTTAGTTGTGATGTTTCAAAACACTAAAATCTGAGACTGTATTGTGTTCATATTACCTGGTTTAAATGTTAGCTTATTTTCAGATTTTGTATGTAAATGCTGAACTAAAACTGGGTTTAACCTTTCATTACTAAGCTATAACCCTGTACAAGGACACACACACACTCTAACTTAGTATACCCTGTCATGTATCCTAACCCTTCCTCTTAAGTTATGTTCATATCTATAGATATATATAGAGTTTATACGTACATGTTATAATGTATATAGATACATAACTAAGTCCCTACCTTTTATATATATATATATATATATATATATATATATATATATATATATATATATATATATATATGGTTAGCCATGCATGTTATGAGTAAATAGGTTGTGCATTGTAGATTGTTAACCCATATGCCATGAGTAGTGTAACTGGATAGCTATTGTTTGAAGCCCAAATCCTCATATACACTTTCATGTATATTCACGTACACACACGCCTACTATCTAACCATATGAATATCCCCATACACATAATGCTAGCTTTTTCCTCTCTAACGCTCCCTATTTTATATTTGATTGGATTTCAATGTAATCGACTTTCGTTAATTAAACTTGTATTTTGATTTTCTTGGGATAATACCCCTTTTAGATGATTGTAGTTACCTTTCTTTATTTTTTAATGAGTACTAGCTTTCACATAGGATGGTAGACTGTCTTACAGTTTTGATGATTTGTTATTTCTGTATCTTTCTAGTTTAGCACCCTAGATTGCTTGTGTGTTTTGATACCCTATGACCGTTTTGGTTTAGCATGACTAGTATACCTAGATGAGACTTAACTACCACCGTATGCCATGACCCTGTATGCCGTTCTTTTTTGATGGTATGATTTGTTTAAGTTCTGGGACTTGATTGTGGGGGATTTGACCTAGAAGGAGTATGAACATTTTAATTTCGAGGATAAATTTTTATAAGTGGGTAGGATGTGAGCACCCTGAATTCCGGGTTGATTTTTTTTATTTCATTTTATTTTCTGATTGATTGGTTTTGATAAATAATTTATTCTTTATTTTTTCCTTAAGTGTGCTTTTCCATGCCTTTGATATTTGGAGTGTCAGGGATGTTCAACTCTGGAAATCTTCTTCACGAGTTTTAGTGGACAGGATTACCTTCATGATGGTATATAGTGTCCCACTCAAACTTGTTCCCTTGTGCTCTTTTTGCTTCGCACAACTTGGGTCGATTTAGACCATTTGATTATTAATTATTTTTCCCACTCTTTTCCTTGATCATTTTTAGCACGTTACCGTGACTTTTAATTTGGGAGCGCAAGACCAGTTATTTTCTTGAAACCAACTCATCATGCATGATCTACTCGAGACGCTCGTCACCCATGACCTTCGTGTCCCACTCAGACACGCATTTTGCTCCATTTGCTTCGCATAACTTTTCTGACACGTGACCCGATTTTTTTTACCCTACGGTGTCACATTTATCTTCCAACTTGATTTGTGGGTCCCCTGTCGACCAAAACCTGTCAGCCCCAATTATGGACATGGCCCACATTGAGCCTACTACCCGCCTGCCACTTGTGTCCCATTTATTGGAATCCCCATGTGCTACTTATTTACTCATGATCAACAACGCCTAATTTTTAATTCGATTATTGCATAATGTCCGGTTTTGATCCAATTCGGCTCCACCGAGTCCAGCCCAGCTCCATGTTACTTCCATCATAACACCCTCATATTTTCTTGCCAAAAATATCAAGTACTCTTTACCTATTTTTTATATTTAATAGAAATTTCTGTTGATTTAAATCCCTATTGGAATGACCTATTGTAACTATATTTGATCCTAGCCATTTGATTTCCCCCAATTAAATCACATCCATTCATTCCTACAAACCAACTCCCCAACATCCCATGGCCATGTGGTCGGCCCTAACTTTAATGTGGGATAACATTCTCTCTCTCTCATTAAATTTCCTTCTCTCTTTCTCTCTTTTCCTCTCATTTATTTCACTCCCATACACAACTCCACACCAAACTAAACACCAACAGCAACATCACCACAGCAACCCATTCCCTCCATCTTCGCAGCCTAGCCCGACTACACCCACCAGCAGCCGAGCACCCAAGATCCTCATGGCCAGACTTCCCGACCACCTCACACCCCCTGGCCTCCACCGCCGCACCACCTCTCCTCATCCATCTCCTCCTCCTTCTTCTCCACAATCTGCCACCACCTTCACACCATGGCCGCCACCACCTTAGCCACCTCGACCACCGCCCCTGCCTCGCCGAGCCAGGCCAGACAGCGCGCCACCGTGCCTCGTCGGCCAGGCCAACCGCGCGAGCCCGGCCAGCACAACCGCATGCATGTCGGCGCGCACGTGCGCGCGCGGGCCGTCGTCGTGCACCGTCGTACCGCCGCACGGCCGCCGTGCCATCCTGGCTGTGCGCCCCACTCCGACGAGCAGCCCCCTGACGGCCACCGTCCTCCGGGACGCGCCTCGAGGCGATTCGTGCGTTTTGCACGACGTCCCGTCGTGACTCTCGGGAACGAGGCGGAATCGCGTTCCGTC
>JANAVB010023203.1:0-24081 GCA_029216955.1 Iris pallida
GCCGCCAAAGTTGGAACTACCCTCTATTGATCTGAAGTGGATGGACCAGCCACATATCTGAGTTGGTCACGGACGGGTGAGAAGAACCCTTGCAGGAAAGGAACTGGAGGATTCTTGACGGACGAGAAGACAGAGCCGAAGAGGGCTCGACAGGACGCGACGAGTGGAAATTCACTCATATGGTGATTTACATCTGGCTTCTCAATTCTTTAGTCAAGTCTATTGCTTCCATAGTAGATGGCATTGAGATGGTGAAAGACGTATGTAAGAAGTTGAGGAGAACCTATGATGGCGTAGGAAACAACCTACGGATCTTCCATATAAAAGGGGAGATCGATGACACCGTACAAGGGGAGAAGACGGTGGGACGCTACGGAGTTGGAGCGTCTCTGGCTGGATTATGATCACTCCTCGAAACGGACAAGCTGCAGAGACCCGAAGTGCAAGGAGAGACATGTGTGTCTGTAGGAGAGGATGATGAAATTCCTCAAAGGGCTGACTGCCGTATTTGCACAGAGGACGGCCTTACTCCTCGCCCAACCAGAGATCCCTAGTCTTGAGGAGGCTATCTCAGCCATGATCCAGGAGGAGACGCGGATCAGACTACAGACAGGGACAAGTGGTCCCCCCGAAGCAAAGGCAGCACTAGCAGCTGCTAGCTCGGGCGACACAGGATCTAAGGGAGAGCTCTAGCAACACAATCGGCAGTGCTACAACTGCGGGGATGGGCCATCATCGATATGTTTGTACCAAACCACTTAAGGAGGGAGACTCAGGTGGTGGACGAGGACGAGGATATATTGGACGTGGACGTGGTCGAGGAGGCTATCGAGCAAACTTGCTGGTGGCAGAAGGGAATGGAGGAGCTGGTGGCACCTTTACTGAGGAGGATCAGGCATGCTGGACCTACTGGAGAGAAAGCAGAGAGCGTCGACTGAGGGAGACATGAGGAGCGGAGCAGAGGAGACATCCACCCCATTCTTCGGAGGCAACGCCGCTATGTATGCTCACCCATCAGAAGGTACTGACGAGTCACTCGCTCTTGCATCTGTCTTCCCTTAAAATGTCAGACTGGATTATCGACTCAGGAGCATCTCGGCATGTGACCGGAAATGCTAGTGAGTTTTCTTCATACACTTACCTAGCATCAGCAGACACCATTCAGACTGCAGATGACACTTTCAACCAGTGGTCGGTAAGGGTACTGTTAATTACAGGTTCAGTAAGATTATCCAATGTGTTACATGTTCCATCCTTTCAGTCAGTCTCTTGTCTATTAGTTCTATAATTCTCCAACTAAAATGCACTGTTTCTTTTGATATTCCTAAGGTGATCTTCCAGGAGAAAGGGACGGGACGAAGACTTGGGACTGGCACCTGGCATGAGGGACTGTGGTACCTAGATCGGGAAGGACTGACTCAGCATTGATATCTATGGCAGAGAAGGCTGGAATGGAGAGCTGCAGCAGAGGACTGAAGATACTTTGATACTTCATCATAGGAGGATGGGACATTCTTCTTTTGATACTCTAAGTAAGTTGTATCCAGAATGTATGCAAAATCAAATAAACAGAAATTAGTATGTGATGCATGCGAGTTAGGAAAGCTTACTAGAAGCTCATATGTTGGTACTGGTCATAAGAGTTCTCTTGTTTTTGAGGTAGTACATTCTGATGTTTGGGATCCATGTGCTACTAACACTATGATGGATATAAGTACTTTGTCTCCTTTATTGATTGTGCATCTCGTATCTCTTGGCTATTTAATGAAAAATAAGAGTGAAGTATTTGCTTGCTTTCGGACTTCCATAAACATGTCCAGACTCAGTACAATGTAGTAGTGAAGGTACTGAGGTCTGACAATGGAACGGAGT
Organism: Iris pallida; assembly: GCA_029216955.1. Taxonomy (NCBI): domain Eukaryota; kingdom Viridiplantae; phylum Streptophyta; class Magnoliopsida; order Asparagales; family Iridaceae; genus Iris; species Iris pallida. Next base: position 1,873 of record JANAVB010023203.1, read on the forward strand.
ACAACCAACAGGACACTTGCAGAGTACCTGTCAGCACATGGAATACAGCACCAGACCAGCTGTGCATACACACCAGCACAAAATGGAGTAGCAGAAAGGAAGAACCGACACCTTCTAGAGACCGCAAGAAGTATGATGATCGGCATGAATGTCCCACAAAATCTATGGGACATGCAGTATTGACAGCAGCTCAACTTATCAACAGATGCTTCAAAAGTCCTGGATGGAAGTCCCCATGCGAAGTATTACAAGGCAATAATAGTGGGATACTCCCACTAAAGGTGTTCGTTGTGTGTGCTTTGTGAAAGACAACAGACCATCAGTTGGGAAACTTGACCCCAGAGCAGTCAAGTGCATCTTCGTGGGCTACTCAGCGATCAGAAGGGATATGTGTGTGGAGTCCAGTAGAGAAGAATAAGTTTGTTAGTATGATGTCCACTTCCGAGAGCATGAGCCATATTACCGCAGGAGGGAACTTCACACAACACGCCTAATACTACCAGTATAGGCGAGAGGGGGAGATGGAGAATTGGTGGTAACATCTAGAAGTATGACATAGAGGCACGGTTGAAGAAAACATGAAGGTGAAGCAGAACAGGGGAGGAGATAAGAAGTATCAGGCCTACGGCTCAGGGGGAGTTACTTACCTACAGCAGGAGAGAAAGCAAACTGCAGGACCAGTACCTACAGTGCCAGTGCTAAGTCCCTTGCATGCGTCTGTCCCAACTCCTGAGACACCACCATCCTCCTCATCTACACCACCACCCTCCTCAGGTGATATCATCCCTCCTACTTCTCCCATACCACTACCTACACGAAGGACTACTCACAGTAATGCGAAAATCTCGGACAATATGGTTGGAACCTTGCTAAGTTTGTTTCTTATGATCATATCTTTTTCTCATGGAGCATTTATAGCATCTTTGGATAGTATTACTGTACCTAACAATTGCAGGTTGCCAAGAACGATCGAAAGTGGAAAGCGGCAATGCATGAGGAGTTGGGAGCTCTGGAGAAGAACCACACTTGGGAGCTGGTGAGACTGCAGAAGGAAAAGAGCAATCGGATGCAAATGATTTTTACTGTGAAGCAGAACCCAGATGGGCAGGTTGAGCGCTATAAAGCTCGATTGATGGCAAAAGGATACAGTCAGACGTACGGCATCGACTATGACGAGACCTTTGCACCAGTGGCAAGATGAGCACTGTCAGGACTTGATCTCCTGGCAGCCAATGGAGGGTGGAAGCTACACCAACTGGATGTGAAGAATGCATTTCTTCATGGGATCTAGTGGAGGAGGTGTACATGGAGATACCACCAGGATTCGACACCAAACAGACAGAAGGCAAGGTCTGCAGACTGAAGAAGTCCCTCTATGGATGAAGCAGTCTCCTCGAGCATGGTTTGACAGGTTCAGGAGAGCAACGATAGGGATGGGATATCAGCAGATCAATGCTGATCATACTGTCTTCTTCAGACGAAGTGGAGGCCGCATCACCATGCTTGCGGTATATGTAGATGATATGATTATCACATGCGATGATGAGCAGAGATCGTCCAACTCAAAGGAAAGTTGGCAAGGAGTTCGAGGTGAAGGATCTTGGCCCTCTTCGATACTTCCTTGGGATTGAGATTGCTCGAGATAATGAGGGAATCGTTATTTCTCAAAGGAAGTACGCACTGGACCTGCTTACGGAAACGGGGATGATGGGATGCAAACCAGCTACGACACCGATAGACCAGAAGTTCAAATTGGATGCTGAAGTTGGAGAACCAGTTGACCGAGATAGATATCAGAGATTGGTGGGCAAGTTGATCTACTTGAGCCACACTCGACCTGATATCAGCTTTGCGGTCAGTGTAGTGAGCCGCTACATGCATGACCCCCGGAAGGGTCACATGGATGCAGTATACCAGATTCTGAGGTACTTGAAGGGAGCCCCCGGGAAGGGACTGATTTTCAGAAGAAATAATCATGTAAGCATTGAGGGCTATTGTGATTCTGACTGGGCTAGCTGTGCTGACGACAGGAGATCCACATCGGGCTACTGCATATTTGTAGGAGGCAACTTGGTCTCTTGGAGGAGTAAGAAGCAGTCAGTGGTGGCCAGATCAACAGCTGAAGCAGAGTATAGAGCTATGGCCTTGGGAGTCACAGAACTATTGTGGTTGAAGAATATGCTGACGGAGCTAAAGCTAGACCAGGGAGCCAAGATGAAGCTATGGTGTGACAACCAGTCAGCTATTAGTATTGCCAACAATCCAGTGCAGCATGACAGGACCAAGCATATCAAGATTGACAGATTCTTCATCAAAGAAAAGCTGGAGAAAGGAGTACTAGAACTGGGCTACGTTCCAACCAAAGATCAGGTAGCAGACGGATTGACAAAGGGGCTTAGTTCTATCAGCATGATGAGAGGATGTGACAAGATGGGTTTAGTGAATATCTTTCGTCCATCTTGAGGGGGAGTGTTGATATATGTGTTAAGTGCTATTGGGCTTTAGTCCCACATTGCCTAGAATGATAGGAGAGGAGGCTAGCCTCTCCTATATATATGTAGTCTCTATTCCAATAATAATCACTTAAAAATCTCTACAGATACTTCTACACACATCTTTTATTTTAACCAGTGAATACTGATTTGTGAGGGCTCATTGAAGCGCTCCACATCAGGCTACTTGCCTCGCCTAGTTAATATTTATTTTTATTGAGGTCATCTGTCATCAGGGCTCATTTTAGTGGTCGCCAGATTGATGCAATAATATGAAATATAATTCAAATTAAAAAAGACTGTTACATGTCAGTGTACTTCTACACACATATTTTTATTTTAAGATAATCAGTAAATACTGATTTATGAGGGCTCATTGAAGTGCTCCACATCAGGCTGCTTGCATCGCCTAGTTAATATTTATTTTTATTGCTGACTGTTGTCATGTTTGAACTGAATCTGCATTTTGAATAATGCTACATGTTTTAGTTAAGAACTGGACTTCTGTAGTTCTGTGTGAATGGGGTCTGGTTCAGCCAAAAATTGACATGGGACAATGACATGAAAAATCTATAATTAGGGACAAATAAAGAAAATAGGTGATGAAACAAGATTTAAGTCTGAATCAAACAAGTTTCAACGCAAATTTATGAAAGTAGATTCAAAATCTCAACCCCAGATCTCCAAATATAGCATCAAATAATAAGTTGATCATAGATATTTGTAGGACCACAATTCTTGCAACCCTTAATTTACTTATAGTACAAAATTATTTATTTCTAGCAGTAAGGATAAATTTTCAGCTCATGGATTTCAGTTTTCAGCTGCTGTGATTAGCAGTATTATAATCCAAGCAGTCAAAAGATAAAGACCAACATGAAAGATCTGTAGTTTAGATAAGGTTAGTCTGGAGAAACCTCAGTTGACAAGGCATTATTGGGAAGTGTTGAATAATATAAATATAAAACCCTTGTTCTTCACAAACCCTCACTTTTGGTGCAGTGGCACGGACCCTTAACATTAGTATCAGAGCAACCAGGTTCAATTTCTATGGCACACATTCTAAGGAGTTTACCAAAATAAACACTCTTAGAATGTTGAGTTTTGGTGCAGGGACAGGAGTAACAGGAAGAAATGGTGGGTAGGGAAAAAAGGAGAGTGACATTGGGAAGGGGAAGAGCATTTAGAAGAGGAAGGAGTATAAAGGAGAGACTAACCTTTCCATATTTTTTCCATGGCCGCCATCAACAACCCAGGAGAATATTCTTTTTATGTGTCCACTATAACTTGTTTCCCTTTGCAGCTCTAGTACCAATTTATGTATCCATTATATGGTTATAGTTCACATGAGCAGTAACATATGGCTATGGCTACTGTTTGTCTGGAACAGTAATATGGTTATTGTAGCCGTACACAGTACACTAAGAACATATTTGATACGAACATATTAATTCTTGAGCTGTATCTGAGGTTCTAAACCCATTAGTCATCTGTAATGTAACTCAACGTGAACCAAATCGAAATAGTAATCTACATGGCAATTTTCTTAATGGACCCCTTGAATAAACTACACTTTACCAGTGTAGATCATTAATCTGAAGCTCAGTAGCTAACCCAACTTTCCTATTTTGTCTCATGTGTAATATAACTCAATGTGAACCAAATCGAAATAGTAATCTACATGGCAATTTTCTTAATGGACCCCTTGAATAAACTACACTTTACCAGTATAAATCATTAACCTGAAACTCAGTTGCTAACCCAACTTTCCTATTTTGTCTCATATGTATAAACAAATAACCAAATAAAGAGTCCAAACTTGAATGGTGAGTGGAATTCCCCTCACATACAACAAAAAGCAAAGCCTGCACCCCCCCCCCCTCCCCCCCCCCCCCCCCCCCCTTCCCCAAAACCCCTTTTTGGGGTCTTCTATATGAACCATTTTCTTTCAATTCTATTATATTACAAGCTAATTCTTCAATAACATTGGCAAATATTATGTCCTTTCACTCATTGGACTTCAAGTTTGTTTAGTGTCTACCCTTATATTTCTAGTAGGTTCTTTAATTAGTGCAGCAAACCAAGGTTCGAGATATCAGAATAGGTTTCGGTCCCTTCCTATGAATATTCTTTATTGGCTCTTTCACATCAGAGTATCATGTTCTTCATTTCGGAAAGCCAGAAAATAATAAAGTATTTAGACAAAATTTAATATATTATATGTTATTTTCGTTACTTTTAAATGGAATAATACTCCACTTGCAATACATACTATTGTTTAGGATTATTTTGTGCAAGGGTATCAAGTTTAGGATCTAATTAGACTTAGGTTACTGGATTTGTCCGTAGATAGGTTTGGGTACTCGAAATTTTTTAGCGACGAACATTCGTCATCAAAAGGCTCATTTCGTCAGTGAAAGTCCAATTTCGTCACTAAGATGAGTCACTAAAAATTTTGAGTACCCAAAACCACCAACGGACAAATCCAGTATCTAAAGTCTAATTAGGCATAAACCTGATATCCTTATACAAATTATTCCTATTGTTTATTTACTTGCCTATAGACATAGTGCAACCACAATAAATAGTTCTGAAGGTTATAATATTATGAATGTTGTAAATTTATAGATATACAACTTTTACAAATGGTAATGGTTATTAAATTTCATTATTTATTAATAATTGGTTCGAGCCATTTTTTTTCCAATTGAATCAAATAAATAGTACTTTATCAATAAGGAATCTTTATTGACATACTGGAACATTGTCAACGTCCGGCATAACTGAATTATTATGTTGACACTAATTTTTCATTCTTCTATTTTTTTTTTCAATTTTTCTCTGCGGAATTGATCAGGAAAGAGACCCTCAGGGTCTGCTTGGATTGAGGGGAAAAAAATAAGCAGGTTTAAGTGGGGTTAAATGAGGGAGAGTTAAGCGAGGGGGAGTAGAGTCAATACATAGAACCTTGCTTGGATTGGAGGGGGAGTTAAGTGGGAGGTGTTTAATAACTCTTGCTTGGATTGGAGGTTTTAAGTGAGAGGGTGATTAATAAAAATATGATAGTTACCAAAATAACCTTATTACATGTGTCATAAAATTAAATTTGATTGAAATTTTAATTAGAACTTGTCAAAATATCTTCACAAATTAGGAAGCTACGGATTAACATGTCGAGAACAAGAAAAAATGGAGAAAAAAATATATAATATTTTATAAAACAAATAAGGGGCGTTTATAACTTTTTAAACAAAATCCCTCAATCACCCTCGTTAACCCTCCAATTTGGGAGGTTAAAAAAATGGACAAAAGAGGGTGAAATAAACCCTCACTTAACCCTCTATAACCCTCCCTCCTAAACCCCCGTCCTCAAACCAAGCATGATTTTATTTCCCCCTCACTTAACTTCCCCTCACTTAACCCTCTTAACCCTCAATCCAAGCAGACCCTCAAGGTCGGTATCGGTCGGTAGCGGATCGGGACATGCCAAAATCGATACGTATCAATATCGGCATATACCACCAACTATGGTGGAAACCTGTGTCGTCTAAGGCCTGGCTTATCTATCCTAGTCACCCTGATCCGATTTGGTAGTAGGCACACATATTTACAAGTCAGGAAACAATTAAGATGATCCTAGAAAATTATAGGACAACAATCCTAGTTGGTGAAATTCTAGCACTGAGCTATTTATTACTAGTAGTATTGACAAAGTTTTCAGGTTCTTATGCTAGCAGTATTAATACTCCAAGCAGTCAAATATAGAGATAAAATAAGAATCTAGAGTTTATATATGGTTGATCTAACGAAAACTCATTTTGCAAGGCATTAGGCATGACTGGGAAGGAAATGGTGGGCGAGTAAAAAAGGAGATCGTGAGTTAGAAGGAAAAGAGCATTTAGAAGAGGAATGAGGATAAAGAAGAGATGAAGTTTCTTTCATTCTGTTTCATGTCTGTCACTGTAGCCCAAAAAACTCACATATTCTATTTTATATCTATACACTGGAACTTTTCCCCCTTTGCAGCTCTAGTACCAATTTACAAGGGGGGGGGGGGGGGGGGGGGGGGGGGGGGGGGGGGGGGGAAGAGCATTATATTTTTACAACATGACGAATAACTTATGGCTAGTGTGATACACTAACAACAGACTTGAGCCCGATATATTAGTTCGAGCCATATCAAAACCCATTAATCATCTGTAATCAATGTGAACAAATCAAATAGAACTTTATAGATCAAGTTTTTATATATACCCCTTCAATAAATTAGACTTCTCCTCTTAGATTAAATAAGTAATCTAAACCTAACCCAAGTTTCCTAGTTGACTCATGTACTTACCCCATAAAGTGTCACTACGTACATGTTTCTGTGAGCAATCCCCCACAAGTACAACAAAGAGTAGGGCCTCCCAAGTTTTTGGGGTCTGCTGCATGAACCTTTTTCTTCCATTCTTCTTCTCTGTTAAGAGCCAATCCCAACCCTGGGCTACCCCCTGGGTGCAAAAGATGATCTCCTAGGGCATCTAGGCCCTGCATATCCTCTTGTCAAGACAAACCTTTGGCGCCTAGTCCTGGTCTATCTATTCTAGGCACCCTGAGGATTTGAGTATCAGGTGCAGGTGCATACATATGAGACATGGAATTTCATGAGGCAAATTGGTCACGTTTCTTTTGAATTGAATACAAGATTGTTTGTATTGATAGTTAGTTTTGCACATCATGATGATTTTGCTTCTAACCATGATAGGTGAATTGAAATGATTGGACACAATACCCAGGTGTAAAGCTATTTTGATATCATTTGTTACTTTCAGAAAGATGAATATTTGCATCTTCTCAAACCACAATTTTATTCATTATGCTACCCCTGATTCCTTTTGCTTGTGATCAATTATCATCTAATTCTTGCTGTTTTTCTATTAAATGCATGAAATCTGTTGTAATGGAGTTTCGTATAAAATAAGACTTTGTAAATTGGACTTCATAATAATATTTGTAAACCTAAGTTTAGTATAAATATCTTTCTCAGGACCAAGCATAATTAGTCATTTTTTTATGATATTTTTCCTGGAAACTGCAGCAACATGCCTTCTTCAAAATTGGTCGGGGTGACCAACCTCCTATTCCCCCATCTCTCTCGAGATGCTCGTGACTTTATCAGCCAGTGTGTACGAGTCAACCCAGAAGATCGGCCCTCTGCTTGTCAACTTTTAGAGCACCCATTTGTGAGGGGACTTCTTCCTTCAGGACCCGACTATTCTTCTTCACCGAGTAATGAGAGATGGAATTAGTTAATAACCCGAAGGTTTGGCACTTGATCTTTGATAAGGTAGGGCTTTAAATTGTTCATTTCTTACTACACGCACTGCAAGTTATTTAACTTACGTTGTATTCTTTCAAATATTATACACTTTTTTTTTTGCTCAAATGTTCAGTTCAGATATTCTTGTTAGCTGGTTTCAGGTTTGCTCTCTTTTTGTGCTGCAAACATGCAGTAAAGCCCGGGGGTGGGCGGGGAGCTTGTACAAGTTGTGGCAGCAGAATGATGGCAAAGGCCAGCTGGCAGCCGAAGAAAAGAATTTGTGTTCTTCCTCTTCGCCCTTTTGCTGTCCATTGTTTTATGAGAAAGGGCCAAAAGGCGCGAATGTATGTGTCAGTGGAATGTAATGATATTCACTAGATATTAGATATCTTCAGTATGAGAGGAAGTACTCTTTTGTTCATATGTTGGTATGTTTAATCTTCATGTGATCTGCAGATTGCCCTGTTTACATGTAGGCAAAAGTAGGGGCTGTAATCTTTCTAGTGTTGTATTCTTTTGTCAATTCCTGGTTGGTGTAAACCCTTTTCTTTGATATTTTGTGTATCTGACACAACCTGGACCCTACCTGCATTCAACCCGACTCGAACCATACCGGCACGACCTGAAGATACCCAAACCTGCAGTAGACCCAAATCCTACATGATCCGGCAAATGGAAGCTATCGCCCTTAAGTCTAAAAGATACCTAGGTGCACAAATAGGCTAACCAATACGGCAATACATGGAAGCTGATGATCCAACTTGGTAAAACAGACCGACGCTTAATGTTTGTTAATACTCTACTGGATGAGCTTCCTTGATTGCAGTCTTTAGCATCAATGACTAGATGATCATGCTTTTAATCCATTAGTCATCCCTAATATGCGTATAAATTACACAAAATAATTATCCTGAAAATATAAATTATTTATTGGTTATGTCTATATTTTAGGCTGGTTCAAAATTGCTTACCATCCATATCATCTACTAATAATATCTTTAAAATTATCGATCTACCGTGACATTTATTTAGATGACATATACACCTGTCGAGAAAGACCACTCCGCTTCAATCTCGAGTTCTCGACATTTCATTATATGTCGGGAATACTCGTATCGGTTAATCTCGTCCGTCTTTTATCCTGACAATTATGTTTTGTTACTAATTATCCCCCTGCCTCTAGCGCTCCTTGATCAATCATCTCGTGCCTCAGGCACCCTCTGATAAATTAATTTGGGAAAGACTCACTCTGCTTTGATCGTATTTTATCGAAAATACTCGTATCTTTTAATCCTAGCTATTTTTTTATCCTATTATCTTTTGTCCAAAGACAATTCTTAAAGACAATTCTGATTTGATATATATTAGATGGTTACCTATGCCGTTGGCATTGTGACTCGTGTCTCCCGGCTCTCTTGACACTCTTTCGATTATTTTATTTTATTTTATCTGATAAATAACAATAAACAAAATGTCAAAATAAAGTGCGTTCCAAATGAATTAAATTTATAATTTATAATGAGCAAAATAAAATGGTACAATACAACAAAAATATTTTTAAGATTGAATTAAGGCAAATGATATGGGCACTACATAAATTGTTAGGGGCTATCACATTTTTTATAGTCGTAGGGCTGTCAAAATTTTGGTAATCCTTTTTCATGACTGCCAAAAATTTGTCAGTCCTGTTCATATCCAGGACTTCCAAAATTTTGGTCATCCATATAAAATCAGGATTAACAAAATTTCGACAGTCCTAAATATGCACATGACTGTGAAAATTTGATAGACCTTATAAATTTTGTAATGCCCTTATCACTTGCCTTTTATTAAGGATTCAATATGATTTAAAGTTTTAGAATTATTAAGTGAAAAATAGAGAATCAACCAATTAATCAACTAAAGAATGGGATCAACTATTAATTAATTGGCAGAATAATAAAATAGGTGGAGAGAGTGAGAGTTAATAAGGGTTATTTATAAGGGCACATCATATTTTGATCAGGGCTATTCCATTTCTAAGTTTGATTTATTTACAAGTTTGTCATGGAAAAAAATTACTCAGGGCTATCCCCATTTCTAGGTATAAAAGTCACTTTTTCTATTTTTGCTCGTCTTCTTCCTCAACACATCCAAGAAGAAGAACAACAAAAGAACAAGAAAAGAAAGAAGAAGAACAAGAACAAGAACAAGAACAAGAACAAAAATGTGGAATGTGTTTCTTCTCATTTTCTTCTTCTCTACCATTTTCATCTTCACCATCTCTATCAAAATCCTAATTTTCTTCTCATTTCCAATTCGATGGCACCTAAAGGCTTCTCATAATGTACAAACCCTAATATTGGTGGAAACTCTAATATTGGTGTTCAACAAGTGCAAACAAGAAGAACAATAATAGAGATGTTCAACAAGTGCAAACTAGGACTGCCTAATTTTCTGGCAGTCCTACAAATTGATAGGACTGTCAGAAATAGTGGCAGTCCTACTTCACAGCAAGTGAAACCAAGGAATGTCACAAATTCTGGCAGTCCTACATACAGTCAGGACTGCCAGAAATTGTGGCAGTCCTTGGTTACACTTGCTGTGAAGTAGGACTGACACTATTTCTGGCAGTCCTATCAGTTTGTAGGACTGTCAGAAAATTAGGTAGTCCTAGTCGATGCGGATTTTTTTTTCCGATCATGTTTACTTGGGTTTAATTCAAATGGGTAATTTCCCACTCCGAATGTACTTGGGATTTAATTCAAATGGACTACAAATAATTCAAAAAAGTATTGTAATGTATACTTGGATTTTAGAGATAAATTTTAAGGTTTTCGAAAGAAAGGGGAGTATTAGAGATTCTATCGTTTGTGAGGACCGTTTGGGTGCCATCGAAGGGATATAGTGGAGAATGGTGGACAAGAAGATGAAGAAGAAGATTCTGCTTAGGGAGGGAGGAAATGGTGGAGGAGAAGAGGAAGAAAAATATGAGAGAAAATATGGTTTTGGAAGAGAGAGAGTGAAATGTGGAAATGAAACTAAAATTTGGGATTTGGGAGAATGGTTTGGGTTGGGACAGCCCTACGAGTAAAAAAAATGGGCTGTCTTGAGTAATTGTTTCCCAAACATGGGCTAGCCCCAATCCGGACTAGCCCTGATCAAAAAATGATGTGACATAAATAACCTTAATTAAGTAGAGAGAGAGAGAATACTAAACCAATTTAATCATGATCATTCTCTGTTTGTATCTTTTTTGTTGGAAAATACTCTTTTTAATTATATATACTAGTTATCCCGAGCCTTCAATACAATCGATATTTCGATTTCTAAAATTGCTTCTCAATAATATCATTGATATATACCGTGGCAATTATGTTTTGTCGAAAAAGATACTTTTTTTGTTGTACTGACACGCAAACATGTCATATTCATTATCATTTGATATATCTCCCATTTGTCACATTCCAGTCCCAAAATATGGAGGACTGGATCGTGACAATGACCGCTATGTATTAAGTGGACTCCAGTCCAACTCAATATGTATACGCTGACTAAAGTAGGGTGTTCTAGCTATCAATTTCTATGACTAATATAGCAATACTATATCTCAATACACACAAGGACAACAAGTAGGGTATACTTTAACTATCCCTATGTTACGCTTATTACAAAAAACTATTCCTACTTTGAAACTAATTACATGGACCACCCCTAACTATATTTTCTATATGAACTTGTAATACTGACCATTCCTATGTTTTAAAAGTTATAAAGCAAAGGGACATTTTAGCAAATGCCCCAATTACAAATATATAAAATAGCATATACCTCCAATTTTTTTTTTTTAAAAAATAGCAATAAAGCCCTCATTTCTTTGTATACAATATTTAAAAATTTAAGATATACCCCCACTATTTAACTGAAATTTTGATTATTTTACTCATAATGGGAGCGTTTGCTAGTTTTTTTTTTAAAATTGGGGTATATGCTAGTTTATATATTTGTAATGGAGGCATTTGCTAAAATATCCCTAAAGCAAAAGGGTGGTCAGTGTAATTATTTTCGAAATAAGGCAGTTCCTGTAATACTTATGAAACATTGTTGTGGGGGTGGGGGGGTGGGGTGGGGGGGGGGGGGGGGGGGGGGGGGTGGTGTTTAGTGTATTTATTTCTAACAAGAATGACCAAAATGTAATAAGGTCGACTGTCCAATAATACACTTGTCCGAGTAAGCATGAGGCTAATAACGGGGCTTACAGATACTAGACTATAACATTAGAATATGAACAAATATGTAGTAAGCATATACAAGAGAGAACACGATCCAAGTATGTCATTACCACATTTTAGCTTAAGGTATTTTGGTCATTTGAGAATTTTTTTGAATTATTATTTTATTTATTAAATTGGTGATTGCTATTCTTGACTTTGACTAGTTGAGACTTTGGAGACTAACCTAGATGTTGACTCTAGCTATGGTGACTTGGTTAGTATGGTGGGACCCTAGTCTAACTTAAGTCAACCCAATTTTAGTCATTTAGAACCAAGTTTGAAATAGGAGAATAAGACTAGGTTCAATGACTTATGACTTAGGAATTTATTTCATGACTAATGAAACTTGGCCCAAGGCCATGCCATGAAACCCTAACCCTAACTTAGCCATAGGTGGCCGGCCAACATTGGGAATTCCCCCTATAAAATCTCATTCCCTTGTTCTTGCCTCTTTTGTGTTGAACCAACTTTTAGAAAGGAAAGTAATTCCCATCTTCCCTAATTCATAACAAATCATTTTAATTATTTTTGATCCAAATCTTTTGCAATAGAATCTAATCTCCTCTATTTGATGTTCATAGAGAGTAATTTCAGTTTGAGAACAATTTGGGGATTTGAGCTAGCAAGGAGGAACACTCTATTTTGGGGCTTTTCTTGCCATTGGACACCCTATAGGTAAACCTTTAAATTGTGTTATTATTCTGATTTCTTTCCATCCTAGCCTAGATCTTGGTGTCCCCTAGCTATCCCTCAAATTTGGTTAAAAATCGTGTCCATTTGGTGTCCGTATCGGACACGTGTCAATGTGTATCTGCAAATGTTTGTTAGAATGCCACTTAGGAATGATTTTTGTATTTTGCTAAACTAATTACATGAATTTGTAGATCTATATGTGTATATTAAATTTCGTGAAGACTGAGTTGGATTTCATATCGGTTTTGTGTCTAAAACTGGACTGGACGCGGCAGTAGGGGACTCGGTCGAGTGTCCTGCTACCCGTGTTCGATTTATCCATGGACACAGCACGAGATGGCACGAAAATTGATAGGCACGTAGGGGAGATGACTGACAGGTGGCCTATGAAATTTCATAGAGTTTCATGGTGTGGTTTGTGAGATTATCGAGCTGCACGAATTTTGCGCTGTCAGTGCATAGCCGACCTTTGAGCACCGACACAGACTTCGTGTCTCACGTAGACACATGGTGGATACACTTCAGGGTGATCAACCCCTAGCCCTAGACCCCCTCTACCTATGTGTACGATCACGACACACTTGGTGGTACACACGTGTCCCTAGCTCACTCGACACGCGTGCACGACGCTGTCAGTGCACTGTTTCAGTGTTGTGTGTTAGAATGGGTTTTGGACACATTGTGTCCAGTTGATGGACACTGGGACACACTCTCGACACCCTCTCACATGACACATATATTACCAACCTCTAATTTGATTATTAGTTGTTTATTTTTAATTCGAAATCAGGAATTTCCTAATATTCTGATACTAGACTGATTCATTGGTTTCCTGAGATTTTAATGTATGCGTTAAACTGTTTTGTTGATTAAATTGTGATGTTGTTACCCATATGCATCTGAGATTAGCCTACATACTAGATTTCATATTAGCATGGGATTTGGCTTTCGAATTTGCATTTGGACTGTTAAATTGGTAACTGTATGTATACACTCTTTCTTTTCCTGAGAATTAATAATCTGTCATGAGTTTTACTAGTTTTGGTTGTTGGTTTAATTGCAAATGGTTCACCTATGAATAACTGAGTTTAGTTGCAAACAGGATTCATGGTTGTGTTAATATTGGGTTTTCGATTTCCTAGAATTGTCTAAACTGAGAATCATTGCTAGCTATGAATCGCTATGTTATTCTATATGCTTTATTACTTCAAAGATGGCTATCGATATGAACTGAATTCATTTAGTTCTAAATAGAAAGACAACTCTAAAGTATGTCTACCTTAACAATCAGAGTCAGTTTAGACGAGTGGGTTCGTCTCGTCCACTTAGCAAGTGTGCTAATCCCCTCCCCCAAATTCCTAGGTGCGACGGGAGCTCTAAACTGAAGCTGAAGTACGGAGAGGCATTTTGAAGCTCTTCCTATGCTGAAGTATTTGAAGCCAATTCAATCGAAGGCTTATGTATAAAGGGGCGAATGTATGGAACGACAAGTGTTAGTTCAGGCAGCTTGTCGAGTATGTTTTCTTTTGTTTTCAATCAATGTAGCCGCAACGGCATCCAATGTAATTAGGACTTCGTTGCAAGCTATGAATGAAAAACATATTTCTATCTTCCTATACTGCGTCTCAATTTGATGTGATTTATGAAGTTTTAACTTGACATTTCAATATAAAAATCAACGTAACGTTCTTTGCCTTGTACGAGTGCAATTCCAGACTCGTACGGTATCACGTCTTAGCGAGAATGATCGATTCGACAAAATAATACCGGGGACGAACGGTTTGTTGACTCGGGGCGTGACATATTGAGTTTGTATAGATACAGAAAAATCAACGCTCGTACGACCAATCAAATCTAATTCTCTCGAATCATACACATTGGGAAAGTACTTGCGTAAGTTCGATCCGTCACATATGGTTCTTTGAATCAGTGGGACAGTATAGAGATGACTCACAACTGTAAAGAACAGGGGCTGAGGATAAGGTATCCCAAATACATATCATATATGACCATGAAGCTAGCAAAGGCAAAATGCTACACTAGTAGAGTCCAAATATATACATGATCATACTATCAGTATAGGTCTAATATGTACAACCAAGCCAACTGAAGTTAGAGGGAATGTGCTCCCAAAATAAAGGACTAACACTTGTTCTAGGCTAAACGTCACAAAAAAGAATATCAATAACAAGTAGTAGGGAAAGAAAACCCACTCGTGCCTCGGGGCCGTTGATCTAAGGGTACGAGCCATCTAGCGGAAGGTACAATAGCTCCTCGGACTCCACATATAAATTTAGCCAAACAAAACTAGTGGGGGTCAAAATCCCAAGCAACCAGTACCCAAAAAACTCGAGGTAGAAAAAAGTTCAACAAAACGACAACAACGAATAAAGGGAGGAATTAATAAATGCAGGACAAAACTGTACGGTACCAACACACGCAGCTCAAGACAAATAGAGAAAACTAAATGGAAATACAGGAACAAAATATGAACAATAAAGCAAGAAGAGCGACGAATTATGAGAGAGCATTGGGTCCACTTTGGATCATGACCACAACCGTAAACCAAATATGGACCATGGTTGTAGACCGTTTCTTGAGCAGAACTTAGACTCTAGCCACGCTTCCACATAGAACTAAAACGCAAGCAAGAAAGAGAGCGCGATGTAGAATGCATGACCAAACATCAATTAGGTCTAATTAATCATTAACTAGCTAGGGTTTTCACATGGCTTAATTACTAGCATGCAAATCGAGAAAGTTTGCTACCACGTGCATTGCAAGTACTTGGATGGCCAAAGTTACTTAAACAAACATAACATGTAGTACCTGCTACCATAGAAATCAAATTAGAGAATTATAAATAAATAAATAAAAATTCGAACAAGAAATCCTAATTAAAGATATGAACTTCTCATGAAATAAGAAAAAAAAGAAAATTATAGAATTTGGATTACCGTAACTTCACTCTAAGCTTATAACTGTAGTAGGTGAACCCTAGGTAAATAATGGTAATAAAGTCCCAAAATAGTTTAGAACATCATTTCATAATATTCTAATATTTATGTGATTTAATAAAAAAACAGAATTTATTTAGAAATATCATTTATAAGAAGTCGGTTTCCCACAAAGTGTCAATAAAGTTGTTTTAGGCCAGCTTGTGGCCCAAAGAATTAGAAATGATCCCCAAGCCTTAGAAAACATTTTAGAATACTATTTATTTTTTTTGATAATTTTAAGAATTAAAATAATTAAAAATAATAATTAAAAGCGATCTTAAGGAATTTACTGCATGAGCCTATGTTAGTATCTATGCTCCAAACTCTATACAATGGTTCATTTATCTCTAGACTATACCATAGAATTTTTTCCATAATTTCTGGAATTAATTTGATAATTTTAGGGCAACAAATTGAGTTATCATAATGTCACGACCCGCACCCGATTTTCGGACGCGAGCTCGTGAGCAAGCCAACTACGTATCGAGCGGAGTCCAGCCCGACTCGAGTACGTATAAGCTGTCAAGGTCATGGGTATCATTTCTAATCTAAACTGTATCTCAATCCAAAAGAATCAAATAAAACAAGAATGAACAATTATGGGTCGTGGTCTGCAGCCCATTATCATATTGTTCGATTAGACTCCAAGAATGATATGAGTCTATAAAACTAAGCTGATAAGCGGGATATATCATAAAAGCACGAGAAAGATAGTAAATCAATAACACTAACAAAATACCTGAATCATGCAGATGAAGTCAACTACCACATGCTCAGCTAACTAACTCCGTTCAATCTGCTACCTGAAGAGATCATCAGGTCCTCAGAGGACTAGCAAGATACATAAAACATGCCTATTAATATGACAGTAAATAACATGTAAGGAGGATAAGAACACTGCAAGGAGAACATCTAAGGACGACGAGTCGTGTGAAAATGTAATACTAGACTTGGCTACCAATCAATCGATTAACCTCTATAGCTTGTAGTACAATGCAAGATACTCCCAATCTATAGTAGATTTTGACTGTAATACAATACAAGATACTTCCAGTCAGATTAGCCAATTCTAGTATCGATCTCCTCTCCCAAAGGATACGAAGTCAAGTAGACTCCTATAAATTGAAGTACAATGTAAGATACTCCCAATTTATAGTGTTGCAAGTCAAGTCAATCAATCAATCAATATATGCTATAGGCCGTAATACAATGTAAGATACTCCCAATCTATGGCATGTCTCAAGTCAAGTCAATCAAGTGATATTAAGGTAGAAGAATCGGTTATAGGTCGTAGTACAATGTAAGATACTCCCAATCTATAGTATGTCTCAACTGTAGTACAATGCAAGATACTCCCAGTCAAGAATGGTCAAGTCAAGGACATATATAGAAACTGACAACTCAATCACGAGACAAGATAACACGAAAAGACCAAAAATCAACAATGTCGAATATCCTATACGTGCACGTAATCTAGAACAAGTAAAACAATCAAGGACAAATCAATCACAATATGGAGTCATGTGACAATATGAAAGAAAAATAATAGAAAGAAACAATGTAAATACTGTATATATTCGGTAAGGTATACTTGCCTGGTGGCAGCGCGAAGAACCAATCAGATACCGTCAACTAGTACGCCATAAAGTCCAAATCCACAAATGTCTTCGAAAGCTGAAATAAAAATTTCCAACATCCTCAGAATAGTCAAATTAGCTAGGATTGCCTGTCCTTAAGTCCAATTCTGGACACAGGGGCAAAACGATAATTTCGGACAAAAACGATAATTTCGGACAAAAACGGTGTCCGCCGTTGGACCCACTTTGTACCGAAAAGCGTGCCAGAGTCAATGGTATCTAAAGTCGTCAAACTATAAGTCTACAGATTCAGTTTTTTCGATACGAACCCAACCGTATGTCCAGCGTTGGATTCCGGCGGGCCGTACACAAAATTGCCCGTTGAGTCGGATCGTAGGGCCCGCAAAACGGTGTTCCGATTCAAGTATCTCAGAATCAGACCAAACTTGGCATACAGGACCAGAAAAAAGATACGATCCTGTTGGCGCAAGTTTCGTCTCGATCTGACGAGCGTGCACGAAGTAATTGAGAAATTTGCACAGAGGCCGATACGGTGTTCGACGAATACGCATCAAATTCGTCGCGCACACGCGCCCAATTTGAATTCCATTAAAGTCCACATGACCACGAAGCCGATATGCACCTTTCGATGCTTACGGTGCGCGACCACGTCGCCCGGATTGGCGGGACGCACGTCGTATCGAGGATTTTTAGTTTCTGAAAACATGATTTTTAGGAAACTTTAAACATATTTTATTTGACGAATACAATGAGTTAATTAAAAGTAAAAGAAAGGTCTTTCTGTCCTATAGGTTGTCCCTAACTTCCTTCAAATATATTTTCAAAATCGTTCATGGTCTGGAAGAAAACTGACCGTAAAGTAGGGCAGTTGGTATATGAGACTGTTCTGTTTTCGAACAATTAATTGATCGACTTCGCGTCGAGTTCTTGGTCGATCGAAGGGTCTACGACGAATTTCCTTTGAAGGGTTTCGAAGAGGGTTGTATAGGCTTTCCATAACAAGTTACCGATCATAAAACGACTCAAAAACGAGGGTGTAATCGTACCTTAAAGTTGGCGCTCCCGCAGTACTCTGCTGTCGCGACTGCTCTGCTTCGGCGCGCGCGCGGCCCTGGCCGCCGGCGGTGGCCTCGCGGTGGTGCTGCGATGGCTGGGCAGGGTCGCCAGGTCGGGGGCACTGTGTTGAGGAGTTTTTAGGGTTTGAGTTGTCGAATTGCTCCTCCCTCTCCGCTCTCTCTTTATATATATACATCATATATATATATGCGGCTGATAATCCCCCCATGGGTCGGGTGCTCTCGGTTTGAGGGAGCTGGCTGATAATCCCCCCATGGGTTGGGTGCTCTCGGTTTGAGGGAGCTGGGGTTCACTTGGTCCGGGTGGCCTGTGGGCAGGGCTTAATAGTTAGTATTTGGTTTTTTTTTTTTCTTTTATTTCTTTTATAATTTAATATATATATATATATATATATATATATATATATATATATATATATATATATATATATATATATATATACGTATACATATACTATATATATTTATACATACACACATATACATATATCTTACACACACACACAAGTACATATATATATTCATATATACATACACATATACGCATAGAAAACTTAGAAGAAGAAATAATTGTCAGAACAATGTTCCAACACAACACTTCTAGGAAGGTTGTGCAAGTATAACGAAGATCTAAGAAGATCTCGTTACAGCAGCATATGATATACGAAAATCTAAGAAGATTTTGTAATCAATAGCAGTGAAGAAGATGACAGGCAAAAGATGGAAGATGGCCTGCTGGGGTGAATGATCACCGTTGCTCAAAGCTATATTCACCCCACACGAATAGCTTCCTGGAACCAGCAAGTTCGTCGAAGAACTTTGGAACACTTCTGCTCTTCTGACTCCTCAGATTGTACACGGACTCCTGTGCAAAAAGCAACGTTGGTGCAAAGCTTCTCTTCTCTCTCACAGCCTATGTTTACTTGTGTTAAGAAACACTTGTAAACTTTCGTAACTCTCTGAATATGTCTTATGTATACTACCTGTGAGAGACAAGAGACCTTTTATAGGCCCGAGTAGCAACTGTCCGGTTAGCACAACATTCGGAACATGTTAATAACCACTCTGAACGTGCAGTAACCACTTAGATCATGCTCAGGCACGATCTGAAGCAAGTTGTACCACTCGCGCATCCCGCGTGCCTTGCACACCACGTGCAGTACGCGCACTGAGCCACTTGTGCCACCTGTGCGCCCTGCGCACCCTGCGTACCCTGCGCCACCTGCGCAATTGCGCGCGCAACTGAGCGCGCAGCTGTGCGCGCAACTGTGCGCGCAACTGGGCACGCCACCGGGCGTGCACCTGGTCGCGTAACCTGGGCCACGCAACTGGACGCACAACCTGGCCTGCGCAACCTGGCCGCGCAACTTGGCCCGCACAACCCGGTCGCGTAACCTGGCAGCGCGCCTGGCCGCGCAAGTGGCTCGCGCAACGAGCGCAACTTAAGCGCACTATGCGCCTAGCGATGATGCTGACGTGCTAAGTGTAAAGTGCGCCAACAAAACACCACATTATGCCTCATGAGCCCATGAGTCCGAGTCCGAGTCGCTAAGCCCCTACGGGGCTTAGCTCCCATGGAAATAAATTTCCCAAGAGCAAAAAGCATGAATGCTTTCAATTGTTGATTTAGCCTTTTTTTTCATTAGAAAAATAATCCCACATGGCACACCCATGTGCATCTCCACACCACATGTGCATCTCTAAACTAGCATAGCTAATATATAGAGATACAACTCCTTTGGCCTAGCCGATGTCGGACTAAAGTTTCTAAACAAAGGCCAAAACCCCAACAATCTCCTACATATCTCTATATATGTGTATAAGTGTTCCCTACAGTAACTGTCCATCATGCATTAGGAGAGATGTCGCTGACGACTTGAATCTTCCCGCATGGGTCAAACAACGGACTATAATACAAGAATGGACTAAGCCTTGAATTCTGTATCATAGCTAAAATTCTTTCCACTCACATAATGTAGTTACATGTGCTTCTGGCTACACATTAAAGGCCCTACGCCAGCCTGGTTTCAGTGTATAATTTTGGGCGTCTACAAGTTTACCCTCAAGAGACGGCCTGATATCTCTTTGTCCATACATTATAGGTGAGTTCATTATTAAAAAGACATGGCATGAAGCGCTTTGCGCTTCCCTTGCGGTGCTACGCCGCTATGACATGGCTTAAAGTCGAGGCCTTACCCCGTACCGGGAACCTCATCGTAGTGTCATACTACTGTAGCATGAGGCAACCGCCTCTTTGTAGTGCCAAACTACCCAGCATGAAGCCTTAGGCTCCCTTGCGGTGTTACGCCGCAACGACATGGCTTGCAAGGTCGAGGCTTTATCCCTAACCGGGTACCTCATTGTGGTGTCGTGCCACTGTAACAAGAGGAACTCCTCCTCTTTGTAGTGCTGACTACCCCTCTCTTTATTTTAACATACAATATTAGGCTAACTGCTTATTTGCTGTGCTACGCCGCTGTGACTTGGCTAGCAAAGCCGAGGCATTGCCCCATGCCTGAGAACCTCGTGGTGGAGTCACCCCACAGTAGCATGGAGTTTCACTCCTTGTAGTGCTGTTCTACCGTATTTTCTGTAAAGCACACCAGGCATTCACTTTGCCTGAGAACTCACTAAGGCATTTAAGCCAACCTTCCTACAGGATTCGTTTTTTGCAGAAAATAACAGTAGACAACAGTGGTTGTAGGTCCGTAACCTCTTCATGCCCAATAGAACACGTACCCACCGTTCCTGATATTCTTCCGATTAGTGGTCCTCCCTTGAACCAAAAGCTAGATGTCTAGTAGATTTCTCTTTGAACTATTAGCATAAAACTTTATGGTAGGAATATAATAATACAATATCAGAATGCCTTCAAGCCCATTTTACAAGCTATGTCATCGACCAGCTGGCGCTTGAGGCCCTTGGTGAATGGATCCGCCAGGTTCTTCTGACTTCGAACATCAATCACTGCAATAACACCTCTCTTAAGAAGATCGTGTACTGCCCTGTGCTTCAACCGCACAGTCCTCTTCTTTCCATTGAAGAGGTCATTTGATGCCACCGTCGCAGTTGTCTGGTTGTCGCAGTATATCGGTATCGTCGGTATTTGCGTCCCAACCACTGGAAGACCATACATGAGCTCCCGAAGCCATTTTGCTTCCTCGGCTGCGGTATCAAGTACAAAGAACTCAGATTCCATGGATGACCGCGAGAGCATAGTCTGCTTCTTCGACTTCTACGATATAGTAGCTCCACCATTATGAAAATGAATCCACCTGTGGACCTCTCGCTCTCCACCTCTGAGCACCAGCTGGCATCACTGAAGCCTTCCACTACCGACGGATCTTTGCTGTAGTACAGTGCATATGTCTGAGTCTCCTTGAGATATCTCATAACCCGTTTCACAGTTTTTCAGTATTCAACACCTGGGTTGCTCGTGAAACGACTCAGCATTTCCACGGCGAAAGCTATGTCAGGCCTTGTGGCAGTAGTAGCATACATCAAACTCCCGATTACGCTTGCATACTCCATCTGCCTGAAGCTTTTTCCTAAACTAGGCTTCAGCTTCAGATCGCACCTGTACGACGTATCGATCCCTGGAAGATCCCAATACCCATAACGAGTGATCATTTTCTCAATATAATGAGACTGTGACAGCGCTAGTTCAGTGTCTGTCCGGATGATCTTGATCCCTAAGATCACATCAGCTTCCCCCAAGTCTTTCATACTGAACTTGCTCGAGATGAATTTCTTTGTCTCCGTGACACAACCCATATCTGTACCTAGGATAAGCATA
>JANAVB010023204.1:0-67500 GCA_029216955.1 Iris pallida
TAAAAAATATATAATAAAAAAAAAAATATATATATATATATATATATATATAATCCAAAAATAGGTAGTATGGCTTAGATGCCTACTACCCTACAGTGCTGATTACAACCCAATCTTACTCTCAGAGCCCACTAAAAAATAATTGACTATACTACATCACCCTTTTGTTTCAGGACTGGACCTAGTCAGCTTAGTGTCCGACTTATTGCATCGCATCCTCTCATTCGTCGGAGGGCTCCTCTTCTGCTGCATGAGTTGAAGCCAACACTCATTTGCTTTGGTCAGTGAATCTCCTCCATGTGGCAAGTCCCCTTCGTCTGACTATAACCAGACGTGTCTCTATTACTGACATTCGTAGAGCTCTCAGCAAGACTACAGCTTTTGGATATAGCCGTCCACCAGCCTTTGAAGAAAGATCCTGAGTTGGTAAGACCAACTCTCCTTTAGACCCGATAGCCTCCTCCCAAACTCTATCTTCATGTGTAGGCCGAGACCAGGCACAAGTGGACAAGGGTCCTCCGTGCCCTCAGAAGTCAACCCCAAGCTATCTCCACCTAGCCCAACAGTCTCTCCCTATCTCAGCAGGGGAGGATGGGTAGTCGGGCCAGGCACAGATGAACGGGGGATCTTCAGTGAAGCTATGCCACCCCCACAGGATCTTTGCCTTTGTTAGGCATGATATCTAAATAAACCACCATGAAGGTGGAGCCTGCTCTGCAATATTTAGGCAAGATATCCGAACAAACTTCTCCAACATCCGACTCCCTCTGAGCCTCTCATGGTAACCAAGACATCTCTCTTGAGCTACCTCATCAACGCGTTCTTGCAACACTTCCAGAAGCTCCTCCCGGATAGACTCACCCGTCGAATCCGGACAATAGGTATCCTTGTGCCCAACACAACGACATACGGTACACACAGGAGGCGACCACTCATATACTACATGGGATCACCAAATGTTAACCCGTGGGAAGGAAGTCAAGAATCTCCTTTGGCAAGGAGCTCACGGCCGACACCTCGACCAAGATCCGAGCAAACGTTAGACGACCGTGATCTACCGTCGAGGCATCCATTATGATCGGGATTCCTACGTAACTAGCCAACTTTCGGTGTACAGACCTACTTCATAGCACCAATGGAAGCTTGGGAGTTGGAACTACACTGGGATAGCCACAGGGTCCCTCTCCAAAGCTACGTCTGGATCCCATCTTTTGATGACCATAAGACGTCCCTCAAGTAACAAAGGGCCACCATCGAGCACAGAAACGAGGTTTTGTTTTTCCGCAAATCAAACGAAGAAAAAGTCGTTATTGCGCAAGAACAACTCCATCTTCGCTGCGGTATGCCAAACACGTCTAATAAAGGCCAAAAGTGAAGATACGACAGCCTTGGCCCAACCACATAGAGGGCCAGAGTCAGCCGCCATTTAGCGAGCACAACTGCCATGTCCTTGGTCATCACCTCTATCATCCGAACGCCCAGCGGCCTTCGATTTGCAAATAGCTACCCTTTTAAGGAGGAAGCTTCCTTATGAAAGGCTATCTAGAGACTGCTTCCGAACCTTAGGCCCTGCAAGAGCATGTGCAACTGGACGACCTGTTGTCCCTGCACTGCTTCCATGGTGCCGCTGCTGAGCCTTCTCTCTGATCAGCAAGTACCTCAGGAGTCTGTCTTGCAGCCCTTTTCCCAATGCCTGACCTCTTCAATCTGTGCTCTTACCCTTCAACATCGAAGGACTCATAGGCGTATGAGACCCTGCAATAGGGG
This sequence comes from Iris pallida, assembly GCA_029216955.1. Classification (NCBI taxonomy): domain Eukaryota; kingdom Viridiplantae; phylum Streptophyta; class Magnoliopsida; order Asparagales; family Iridaceae; genus Iris; species Iris pallida. The sequence continues at coordinate 1,768 of JANAVB010023204.1, forward strand.
CCATGACCTCACTATGTCCTGATCGGGCCTTTCTTCTTGCTTGGCGACCAAGAACTGTGTTCCACCCAATCGTGGCATCAACCTCATGTTCGGGAGGAATTGGAGGCACATCCCCTAAGTCTTGTAGCCTCCGAGGGACGACATAGAGTCTCCAAAGAAGAAGCATCTAAGCTTTTGTTGTCTCCCACCGCTATATATATATATATATATATATATATATATATATATATATATATATATTTGGAAAAAGGGAAATTTTATTCCAAAATTAGCTCAAACAATCATACAATCAGGGAAGGTTGCCCACACTTCAGGTTGCCATAGCAGTTACATCGAATTCTATATTATGTAGAATTCCTATATAAGGGGTGGTTAGCCCCTCGAAAATGCGTCGGTTCCATTTCCTTCAGACATGCCAGACAAAAGCTGCAAGCCGAACTCTAGCGGTCTTGAACCAAACCTGCCCTCTTCTTCTGTGAGCTCGGATCCCAGTGAGGATATCTCCAATCCCCCTGCTTGTGTCACACCCTCCCAGCGCCCTGCGGTATTGCTCAGTCCTAATAGACCATGACACCTTGCACTCAAGAACAAGTATTGCATAGACTCATTGTCCACATCACAAAACACACACTTCGGGTTGGGCACCTGGATCCCAAAGGAGATGAGTCTGTCCCTCGTCAGCAGTCGACCAAGGAGCAACCGGTAGATACATAGCTACATCTTACGAGCCAGACCCTTGCACCGGATGAATTCATAGTCTGCGCTAGGTGGAAAAGTACGACGCACAAGGTTGTAGCAGCTATAGAACTGAAACTCCCCAGTGCCCCCAGTAACCCCCGGCGGATCCCAGGTCCAACAATCTGCTGGCTGAGTCGGATCTATCTCCATCTAGCGAATGACATATATATATATATATATATATATATATATATATATATATATATATATATATATATATATATTCCGGCGGCTCCAGCTCAAGTGGTTGGAGGGGTGGGGCTCCCGATTGAGCAGTCTCGGGTTCGAGTCCCCCCCCCCCCCCCCCCCCCCCGCCTGGGATGGCTCGGGCCGCAAATGGACACTAATATATATATATATATATATATATATATATATATATATATATATATATTTTGGAAAAAGGTGAATTTTATTCCAAATGAAAAGCCATAATCTTACAACATACAAACAGAGTGGGACTCCCACTCAACTCTCATCAATTCTCCATAGCCTTTACATCATACTCAATGTTATGGAGAATACCAACTGGGGGGGTGACCAGCCCCTCAAATATTCGACGGTTTCGCTCCCGCCACACGTGCCAAACCGCAGCAGCCAGACGAACTCTGGCTGTTCGGAACCAGTCCTGCCCCCTACCCCTGCTATCTCGGATCTCCGTGATGATGTCCCCCACACATTTCCCGGAGGCGCTCACTCCCAATAACCGAATCTGCTCCGACCATATCTGCCAAGCCAGCGTGCACTCGAAGAAGATATGCTTTATAGATTCAGGCTCCAACCCGCACAGCACACATGTGGGATCAGGAACCGGCACCCCAAACGACCTCAGACGATCTTTAGTCAAGAGGCGGCCCAGTAGAAGCTTGTAGACACACAACTGCATCTTCCTGGCCAGACCCTTGCACCAAACGAAATCGTAATCAGAACACAACGAAAAAGTTCGCCGGATAAGGTTGTAGCAGCTACGGAATTGGAACTCCCCCGTCCCGGTAGGTGCTCCTGTCGGCTCCCAAATCCACCGATCCGCAGGCAGCGTCGGATCAATGGCAATAGATGAAATGCTCCCACCCAGCTCCTCAGTGAACCGATACGAATCAGGTCGCCACTCCCCATCACGAATGATGCGCCTGCATGTCAGACCCCGTCTGTCCTCCTGATGAGTCGGGGCTCCTCTGATGTCCAACAGCGACCGCCGATCTATCCAAGGGTCTAGCCAGAGGTCCGTGTCCGACCCGTCCTTCATGACCCTCCGGATAGCAGACTTGAGCACCCCCCTGTGTCTCAAGATATTCTTGAAAGTGACTGAGTGGTTGTTGTCAGTGGAGCACGTCCAAAAACTACCCTGCTTCACGTATCTACTGTACATCCAGTCCGCCCAGAGAGATCCCCTGCTGATAAATCTCCAGGCCAGCTTAAGCGCAGAGGCCTCCCTGATCTCCAGCAGCGGGCGGAGCCCCACTCCTCCCTCCTTCCTGGGACGACAAAGCTGGTCCCAGGAGATCGCATGCATACCCCCCCTCCAGATGAAGTCGGCACATAATCGCTCCACACGCCGGATAGTGGCCACAGGTAGGAGGATGGACTGCAGCCAAAAGTGGGCCACAGCCGAGATCACCGATCTGACCAACTCGATGCGCCCGCCAAAGGACAGACATGCTGCTTGCCAACCCTCAACTCGCCTCTGGACATACTCCACCAGACTCGTGCAATCCTGATCCCGAGCATAATTGACTGTGAGAGGCACCCCTAGGTACCGCACCGGAAGATCACTCCTTGCGATACCCAGCACCTCAGCCCTCTCCTCCTTCCGGGTGCACAGGGAGCTGAAGTAGACCCTACTCTTATCCCTGTTCATCTGGAGACCCGAAAATGCCTGCAAGTCTTCCATAATAGTCGCAAGCGTCTGTAGCCCCACCGACGAAGGCTGGATGAAGACTAGCAGGTCATCAGCATAAATAAGGTGAGTAACTGGGGGAACCATCCTCCGAAACAGAGGAACCAGCCGTCCACGGTGCACTGTCCGATCCATCAAACAAGTAAAGTACTCCATAACTAGCGTGAACAGGTAAGGGGACAATGGGTCACCTTGCCTGATACCCCGGTTGCTCTGGAAGTACCCATAAGGAATACCATGGATGAGAACAGAGAAAGTAGGGGACGTAATGCACTCCCTGATCATCTCAACCTAGTGATCCGTGAATCCCATGGCAGACATCAGATGACAGAGGAAGTCACGATTGACCATGTCATATGCCTTCCTCAGGTCCAGTTTAACACAGGCTTTCTCCCCTCCCGGTCTGCTGAATCCCCTCACCATCTCATGGGCCAGGAGGCTGTGCTCAGCGATCGACCTCCCCTTGATGAACGCAGCCTGATTCGGGGATACCAAGTCCTGCATGATCCTCTCCATCCGCCGGCACATAAGGTGCGTAATTATCTTATAAAGATAATTACAACACGCAATGGGTCTAAAATCCGCCAAAGCTGTCGCTCCCTCCTTCTTCGGCACTAAGGTCAGGAAAGTGTGATTAAGCTCTTTCGGAAGCTTCCTTTTGGTGAAGAATTTCTAGACCACCTCCACGACCTGATGCTTCAGAATATCCCAATGGCGTTTAAAGAAACCACTGCTGAAGCCATCCGGACCAGGAGCTTTGTTGGGATCCGCCGCCTTGACAATAGATTCCACCTCCTCCAATTGACAGGGGCAAGAAGAATGCTATTCCCAAATGGGGTCACCAATCTCTTCGTAACAACCTCTGGGAACACAGAAAGGTAGTCAGTCTGGAAATATAACTCAGAGTATTACCTGACAGCCTCGCCCTGGATCTCAGCCGGCGTCCCCACCAAAGTGCCATCAGCATCAAGCAGCTGGGAGACGTGATTCCTATTCTGCCGGGTCCGGATAACATCGTAAAAGAACTTGGAGCAACGGTCGCCATCCTTCAGCCAGGAACATTTGGCTCGCTGAGCTGAGCTAATCTCCTTCTGCAGCCTCAGGATGTTGACTTCACCGACCAGCTCCTTCTCTCTAGCCGCCAGGGTCCCCATTCAGCATGTGAGCTTGCATATCTTGCTGCAGGATCCGCAACTCCACCTCCTTATCTTCTAAGGTGGACTTGGGCAACCCCTTCACCCAACTCCTAAGGGCTCTCTTCGTGGCCTTGAGACGACGAACCAAGCGGAATTGGGCCGTCCCCTCTTGCCCGCTAGTCCGTAACAGCCTCCAGGTAGCCCTCAGAAAGATACCAACTGTTGTTATATCTGAACGGGCGAGACTTCCCAAGAGTCCGAGCCGTGAAGCCAACCCGGATAGGAGAGTGGTCGCTAGTCCCAGCTGCCAGACCCTCAGCCGAAGTGTTGGGGAAGTACCGGAACCACTCCCCGTTGCCCAGAGCCCGATCAATCTGACAAGCAACCCTGTTGTGAGTTGCTTTGTTGTGCCAAGTCCAGATGAAGCCTGATCGAGACAGCTCCCGCAGCCCCGCAATCAGGAGGCATCTCTGAAAATCATAAAGTATAGAATCTGGAACCGGACGACCACCCAGCTTCTCCCCATGATGCATAAGAGCGTTGAAGTCCCCGATCAAGAGCAGAGGGAGACACGACGACTCAGCAACATCGAAAACACGAGAGATGTCCCTCCAAAGAGACTCCCTTCTCCTTCTGTCATTGTGGCCGTAAACCGCCCCCAATAAGAACCGAAAGCCACCCTTGTTCACGAAGGAGATGGCAATCAACTGCTCCGTCATCAATATCAAGTCACCATCCCAACTCTTCGAGTTCCAGCGAACCCAAATCCTGGCCATGTCACAAAGGGCCAGGTTATGCAGCTGGGCCCAATGAGAAGGAGTCCGCCGAGTAAGGGTCTTCTCCCCTTTGATCTTGGATTCTAAAATAACAGAAATGTCACACTTCTCTCTATGGAGCACCCCACATATCTCTCTCCACCTCCCTAGCGAACACGCCCCCCTCACATTCCAGGCGATAATGGCCATTAATTAATGAGAGGTGGGGGCCCCCTGAGAAACTCCCGGAACGGCACCTGGGGAAGGTGTCGCATCCGTCGCTAAAGGATCCTCATCCATGCCAGTCGAAACCGTCTGATGGGGAACGTCCTGAGATAACACCAACGCCCAGGCAGGATTGGCGACACACACCACCTCCTCTCTGTCTGTGGTACGTCCCTCCATCATGGAGGGCCCATCACGTAGCAGGCCGACCGCACGTCTCTTCCTACAGTAAACCTGCCCTCCAGACGAACCGCCCTCTCCACGTGCCTCAGTCTCCGTCGCCACCATGCTTCTGGTAACTATACTACTCGGCCCCTGGCCAGTGGATACCATCCCACCCGTTGGAGCAAGTTGGGTAGATACAACGAGGCTCAAACCGACATCACTCCCCTGATTAGTAACCTCCTCCTCCACGACCACCGCTCCACTATCATCTCTGAAATCCATATCACATGGGGCATCGGGGACCTCACGAGGAGGGATACAAGGCTCCACCGGAGTGCCAACCTCTAAGCAAGCACTGGCCAGATGTCCGAAACAGGAACAGCGAGAACAGGTAGGCGGAACCCATTCATACTCCACCTTCTGGGTAAGCACCTCCCCAGAAGGGAGTTCATACTCCACCATCTTCGGGAGCTCCCCCCTGCCCGAATCTCTACAAAGATCCTCGCGTACATCAACCTCGTCCGAAAGGTAGTAGCCTCATCTGCCTTGATCGGGGTGCCCACCAGACTTGCAAGACGCATCAACAGGGAAATGCTCCAAAATCCAACCGAGAACTCGGGGAATCGGATCCACACTGGGATGGCATTCAGAACTTCCCTCTCGCAACACAGCTCTGGAGTCCACTCCTTGAGAATGATCAGTCGGCCGTCAAACGTCCAGGGGCCGCCTTGAAGGATCCTAGCGACATCCTCCGCCAGCCCGAACTTCACATAATAGAAGCCGTTCTCACGAGCATAGAACTCCATACTCCCCTTCGGCTTCCAGACTCGCTGCATAGCCCCGGATCTGCCCGTAGAAAGGCTTGTTGCCCAAGACATACAGAACGAGAGTATTTTCCCAGTAAGCTGTCACCTGCTGGATCTCCTCCGCAGGAAACACCGCCCGGTAACCCCTCCCACATTAATCGGCGGGACGTACTCCATCGATGTGGGGGATTTCGGTCCCACCGGTTTGCAGATCTCGGCCCAGGACCGTCCAGCAGGCCGAGGGGGCGCCCCAATAGGCCTTTGGGCAATTACCGGGCGGGAAGTCCCAGGTCCCTGGACATCCAGATCCACTACCTTACTCTTCCCTTAGCCGCCGCGGTCGCCTTCGGCCGCCAACCCATCGATCGCCCAGCAGGCACCCCAGAACCCCGGCTGGGCCGAGACTCTGTCCAGTTCTGACGAATTTTGGGATAGCGATCCCGAGCCTGACCCTGTCCGCCACTCTTCTTCCCCCCGGTTTTCGCCACCCGACGGCGCGTAACCGTCGTCCACCCTCCTCCCTCCGACTGACTCCCCAGGGATCCGGACCCCGCTCCGAAAACGAAGTTCGGATCCAATGCACTCGACCCCTTCCCCGGGAGGTCCAACCCCTTCCCCGAAGAGCCCGGCCCCCCCCCTCCGCCTGGGGGGGTCGTCGACACCGCCGGGGGGACCGCCCGACCCCCCCCCTGTGCTCCCGCCCCCCCTCCAGTCGCCGGGGGGTGTGCTGCCGCACGCGCGCGCGTGGGGGGGTCCGCCTGACCCCCCCGTTCCGGCTCCCGCCCCCCCCCCCCCCAGCCCCGGGAGGGGGGCCGCTCTGCTTGCCCAGGGCACGCCTACCGCCGGCCAGGGGGTCCGGCGGTCGGGGGGGCGGCCCACGGCCAAGCCCTAGGTCAGCGCTCCCAACGCCTGCCCGATCGCCAAGTTTCATCGCCAAAAAAAAAAAAAAAAAAAAAATATATATATATATATATATATATATATATATATATATATATATAAGAACGATTTTTTTTTACGTTTCCTTCGTGTCCTCGGAGATTCAACCAAGGAATTATTCAAGACATGCGGATTCAAATCCAACACAATTTGTGTCGGATCCGAATCCGACATAGATTCGACTCCTCCAAGCTGTGTTTGTGCTTCTGAACTTCTCATAAACACGGCAGTAACTACTGGAACAACATCGAAAACTTACTGAACACATATTACTATATGTGCATATATGCATCACAATCACAGCATACACATCACTCGTGCAACATAGCTGTCTGATACAAAGTCAAGAAGACTGTCTGTAATATCGTTTTAATAATATGAATCGAATCTATGTAACTGAATTGAAATGAGAATGTTGAGATGGATTTCTGTCCAAAAAAAAAGATCAGATAATGATGCACTTGTGGGAGACAGGTGGTACCATTTGATAAGATGAGACAAATTTATTGATATGTTTTGAGCCTATATGCAATGGAGACCTACATGCAATGGAGACTTTGTAGATGCATAATTGAGTTGTGCTAGGTTAGTGAAAAAGATGCTATAACTAGGGTAGAAACAAAACAAAAATGGACTGAGGCAGTGAAAATAGATCTGGCAACTTGTGTTACAAAGTTGATGGCCCTTAACAGAGCTTTAAGGGAGTACATGAATTAGTGCAGCCGACCCTAAAATTTGGGTCAAGGCTATGTTGTTAGCGGCTGTGGCGGTTTGATGATGTTGTCAGTATCGTTGGACATGGGCTATACATTAAACCTTATACATAGAAAGTTAACTACTGAAACCCAAGGAATATGAAACGATGCAGCAGGAAAAACTCAGATAATAACACAATCAAAAAGTGCTACATTTCAATTTCCAATGCTGATAGCTATCCTAAAGAAGTAAAACTAAAATAAATGTAGCAACTTCAACTTCACAGCAGCAAGTGCTACTTTTTTGTTGCTGATCATATGTAGAAAGCATGTGCATAAACAAATATACCATCATATTCGCTTTTAAGAGAGAAGTAACAAAGAACCAAGATATTTACACTTCGTTCAGTGAGAAGGTTATATACCACTTTACTTTTTTGTGTCTTGTCATACTTAAATGCCATGAAATGGATCTCGTCCATAGTTTGCAGCATCGGCCGATACCGATACGGTTTGGCATGTCCCGATCCGATACCAACCACTACCGATACTAACCGATACCGACATTGGGAGTCACTTTTCCAGTCAATTTGGTAGAAAAAATTGAATAAAAAAGACCAATCAGCAAGTCAACAAGACGTAAAAGCATAGTAAAGTTGTAAAGGCATGGAACTAAAGAAAATTTATTTATCGTATGTAAACCAATAAGGGCGACTATTATTTCATTCAATTTCAAAACTATTAAGAATCAACACATAGAATACTTAAAACCATGCCCAAATGTATAACATATTGTCTAAATTTTTAATAATTATTTGCTTTCCGATACCAAAAAAAAAAAATCTGATACTTCTATCCGAGAGTGTCGAAATTGCGGATACTGTCGATCCCAATACTCATAATAAAGGCTCAATACTGATTCTGATACTGATATTGTGAACCTTGATCTCATCCTAACATGGGCAAGAAAGGTCTTTGCAATAAACCACATGTAACAGTACTCATGCAAGTTAGTAACAGATAATGTAGGATGCCCATAAAACAGCATGAAAGGATTTTATAGTTAAACTCCTGGACAAGTATTTGAATATAATGAAATAACTTGGATGTTGATATCTAGGATCGAATTGGCAAGCATACCATAGTAATCCTTCAAAATGCAGTTACTGGAAGAGCCACCTGCAACATTCAAAATCTCTGCTCGAGCGGCCAACAAACCATAGTGCAGATAACTAAACCAAGAATGAACTATATTAGAATGCATATTGTAACAAGAGAGATGTTTAGGCATAAAAGTTTAATAGTGCCCAAAAAATTAAGTGGAAGCAAATTTCAGTCAACGACTTCAGCAATTATACTTCTTGGTTCCTTTTTTCAGTCAAGATCTCGAACCTGTGAACATAGAGGTAATATTGGGTACCCTTTAGTAACAAAGGTTTCACGTATGTATCTTCTCCATCTGAGATCCTTGGAGCCTTAGCAGCATCACTTTCTGAAATAGCATACGCCATTTGGACAGATCCACCACCCAGATCAACTACTCCAACTGTATTTGAGTATTTCTTTCCCAGTTCCCCTAGCAAATAATTTATAGTGACCTATATGGAAAGCATGTTTCTACAGGTTAGCGGGTAATAATAATGAAGGAAATTTCAGCAGACAAATATACAAAAGCAAAAGGAGTTATGCAATGTGTCTCCAATTTCAGATTTTACAAGGAGGTCGGTGATATATTTGTAAAAATTTAACTGGTAGCACCTGGCTATATGAAATTAGGTAAAGTGTATAATATATAAAAGATGGATAAAAAACAACACGCATTATCTTGAGCTAGTAATGGATACAATGTAGTAATGTAGACACTTGTATGTCACCATATGAAGGCTCCACTTATTGCAAGTAATTTCCAAACAAGTACATTCTTTTCCAAGCTAATCAGCTATAAAGTGTATTGACCAGGAAGTATGAGACAGCCAGGTAAGGCTATGAAATCTTCGTGCTGTCATTAAGACACAATGCATGCGCACACACATATGTACACTTTCTGCTTCAGATCAGGTAAGGCTTTGAATATTATTGATCTGGCAGAAAGGAAAATAAGTGATCATATAACAGTCTTAAGGTGCAACTGTGCAAGGTATGAGACAGCCAGACAGGTGGTTCACGTCCCTCCTCCCCAACAACTCGCCCAAAATGGGAAGGACCGTTACCTATAGGGGTAACATAATCATGATTCAGATAACGAGCATAAAGCTATTGAATTTGTTTATAGCCACTTATACTCGAGCATTTCAGAGTGTCAAGAATCTAATATGAGAATTTGGTTGATCCATCTTCTAGGCAAGGTAGTCAAATTGAGATACACATTGTATATCAAGTAAATTGATTATCACATTGTGTATCATAAGAAACATTATTTCATATAAAAAAATGATTGGAAATGTATATAATCCTACATATGCGGATATATTGAACACATTAGCAGCAATAAGGAGTATTTTCAAGCAAAAGTGGCAAGTTCATCATAAAATTGATGGTTATATATATATATATATATATATATATATATTTTGAAACATTGGGTAAATGTGGCGAACTCGCCTCCACTGGGGCTCGAACTCCTGACCACTTGGGCCGCATGCATCTCTCTTAACCACTAGGCTAGAGGTCATTTGCATATATATATATATATATATATATATATATATATATATACAAGTTAACACCACTGCATCAATAAGAATCACTAAAACTTGATTATTAACATTGAGTGTGTTGATATTAAAATAATATTTATTGTAAATTACAGTTTATAAACATATAGTTAGAAAACTTAGAAAACTAAGATGGAAGATCCATCTAAGGAAAAGCCAAAACAAAACATAGGGAAGGTTCAAGAAAGCTTTAAAAACAGAGTACTAAAAACCAAACATATACATCCTTTTTTGGAAAAGCTAAGTTGTTGAAGTATGCAGATATGCTCGATAAGTTAACACCACTGCATCAATAAGAATCACTAAAACTTGATTATTAACATCGAGTGTGTTGATATTAAAATAATATTTATTGTACATTACAGTTTATAAACATATAGTTAGAAAACTTAGAAAACTAAGATGGAAGATCCATCTAAGGAAAAGCCAAAACAAAACATAGGGAAGGTTCAAGAGAGCTTAAAAAAACAGATAAAGTACTAAAAACCAAACATATACATTCTTTTTTGGAAAAGCTAAGTTGTTGAAGTATGCAGATATGCTCGATGTCATACTTGACGATGTAAGATGTTATAATTGGAGATGTTGGGTGTCGATGAAGAACGTCGAAAAATAGACTTATCCAAGGAGTTCACTCATAAGAGGAGGATGAACAAAAAGTTCTGGCGGATTTTAGAAAGCTATTTGGGTATCTAGGTAGAGCTTTAGAGTTATAATGCCAGGTTATAAAATATTAATTCTAAACCACTTAAAAGCACAGTTCGCGGTATTGGCCCAGACAGATACGCTACAGCCCATACGTATCGGTTTTGGCATGTCCCGAACCGATATCGACCGCTACCAATACCGACCTATAGCGACTTTGGGTCTCTTTTCTGGCAATTCAATAGAGAAAAACTGAAGGAAAATATAGAAGAATGAAAAAATAGTGTGGACCCGATGATTAAGTTCAAACATTGACAATAATATAGTAAGTATATAATTCATATGGATAAAATGTAACCGTTACCTTTTGTCGAAGTTGTATACCTATAACTTCACAACATCAATCCATATCAGCAATATTACATTCTAAACTATTTATTGAGGTTGTAGTATGTCTAAAGGCAAGTAAATAAACAATAGTATATATTGCAAGTGAAATATTATTCTATTTAAAACTATTGAGAAACAACCTACAATATATTAAATTATGTCTAATGTATCAAATATATATTTTTTTCAGATTTTTAAAATAAATTTTATTATTTTTGGCTTTCCGAAACGAAGAACCCGGTACTCCGATCCGAAACAGCCGATAGCGATACTCATAGGAAGGGTCTGAAACAGATTCGGATACCAATATTTCGAACCTTGCTTAAAAGTTGAATTAACCCGTTTAAACAAATTTAGATCACCGTGTTGGGTGATACATATCATATAATACGGAAGATGTACTGTAAGATAAAATTGTCGATCCCATATTGTTCAACAAATTGTATTTTTTGGAGGTTGTATCAATTTGTATTGTAAGATACATGTGTATGTTACGATACTATTACTGACAAATGACAACAAAACCACTAGACCACCAAACCAATGAAAAGTTTCTAATTCAACTATTCCCACATATATAATGACCAAAATGTCCAGCATAAAACATAAATGACTCATGATACTACTATATAAGTTCTTCATTTAGTACAATGTTCCTTGCCCACACACACATGTTTTTATGGTAAATTATAGTATAAAACTGCAACAAAACTACAGTATGCATATCAAAAATAAATTGATCAATTTATAGGGGAAAGTTAGAATATACCCACTGATAAGCGCCTTCCTGAGTTCCATCAAGAACAGTGACCCAATCAGGTTTAGATTTCAGTGAACTCTTTGATTGAAGGAGATCCCTAACCTGCAATATTTTCAGGGTCAAATCACATTTTTAAGGAGTGTGCTGCTTAAGAACTACAACTAATAACTCCTTTTAAAAACGGATATTGTAATATGATCACAAGGTTATATGTTACCGCTAAAATTAACTAAAGCTGAAGTATAAACATCAAGACCAATACCGCTTGCAGAATTTTTTCAGAAGTTTCATCTCCCAATGCTCTCAGACCGGCAGTTGCCTGCATAAACATCAAAAGAAAAAGGGAAAATGAATTGTGATGAAATAACCACTTGGGAAAAAAAGAATAAGAGCAGTAACGCATGTAAATACATTAAAAAGTATCACCAGAGATTATAATTACCCCGACTCTGACAGGCGTTGTCCTTCGCAATTTTGCGGGAACCACACTTTCTGCTTTCTCTAAGAGCGAAACTAGTGAGTTTGCAGCCTCCTGAGGATCCTCGGCATAGGAGCTCAAGCCTGGCTTTATCTGAAGATACACAACAAACTGGTGAATTAATCCCTCACAAACCATGAAAAGTCACCTTATGAAATATTTAGCCAACATAGATAATTGGACTCTTGTTAACAACATTTATATGTAACATGTGTAATGGCCTTTTGCAAATCATAGCATCAGAAAGTCGAAAAGATCATGATTTTATAGCAGACATCTCATATTGCCATTCTGGTTTCTACGTGCTGTGGGAACCGACATTTTGTATATACTCAATAGCCACGAAACTACTTTATTTGGACGGCCAAAGAAAATTAAAGGTTGCCCACAATTCCACGAAGCTACCACTAATGCAGGGTCTGAGGAGGGTCGGCATATATGTAGCCTTACCCCCAATACACGGAGATGTTTCCACGACTCGAACCTGCATCCACCGAGACGCAAGAAACAAGCCTTACCGTCACCCTCTACGGCCGAAGAAAATTGCTAAACCTTACGTGAGCAATTCAACACTTTGGAACCACACTCATAATTTTTTTGCTCAAAAGTTTATGCCTTTGCCTTTCTTTGCATAAGCTTGTACAACTACTATCCATTATTTATATCATGGTTATTTCCACTATTCTAAAAAGCGGTCTAGGCAGCCGCCTAGGCACCGCCAGGTGCCCGTCCGATGTCCGCTAGGCATCCGCCTAGACCCCCCGACGTCCGACTATGCATGTTTTGGGATTTTATGAACTTTTTCTGCAATTTTCAGTAGGTTTATTATTATTTTTTAATATATTTTTGAACTGCCTAGATCTAGATGGCCATATAGACGGGCTAGGCGCTAGGCGGTGAGTGCCCGTCCGACTAGCGCCTAGCGCTTTTCACAACCATGGTTCCATTGCTATCATTATTTATCTTCCTCTTCTACTGTTTGTCTTCCGAAGGTTGAGTGGTAAACCACTGATCATTGAGAGCAACTCATTTATTAGTTATTTCGACTCATCATGACAATGCCGTTGGAAATTCAACCCTTTTTTCCTTCCATTAAACTCTATTAACAAATTAGCCAACATAGACAATTAATGGCCTTTTGCAAACCATATCATCAGAAAGTCAAGAAGATCGTGATTTTATAGCAGACATCTCATATTACCATTCCGGTTTCTATGTGCATTTTGTATATACTCAATAGCTACGAAACTACTTTATTTGGATGGTCAAAGAAAATTAAAGGGTGCCCACAAATCAGCTGAATAAATCATTCAAAGGACCGAGCAACTTCATCGAGCAATCCCATTCCTTGATCAATCACCGGCACCGATAACAAGACTAGTATAAATAGTACAAAACACAATGTAGGGATGCGCATTCGGTTTATTTGGTTTCAACTGAACCGAAATAGTCAAAACCGAATAAACCGAAATTCTAAAAATCCAACCAAAACCGAAACAGAACCGAAATTAGCCAAAACCGAAACTGAACCGAATAAACTATTCGGTTTGTTCGGTTGAGTTATTTCTATTGTTTAATGGGCTGGGTCCAAAGTTGGGATCAAAGTTAAATTATATTAAAAATTGTAATTTTTATACACATTTGTTGTATTTCAAAGTTGTGCCAAAACTTAGAATAATTATTAAATTGTCAAAGTTGGGATTAAAAATACATATATTGTTGTTTTCATAATATACACAAAAATATACACGTTTTTAATCATAAAATATACATAGAATTGTGGATATTTATTTGAATGTACAAGTTTTATTCTTTTTTTTACCAAAATCAAATAAAAAAAGGGAAAATTTATGAAATGCCCAAAAACCGCAAAAGTTTTATGAAAAACCCACCGCAAAATAACATTTTATCGCGTGCTCAGAATTAGCAACAAAATATATAAAAGGGTTCAGAATGACATTTTTGTCCTTCTAATTTATTGAAAACATCCACGAAACCTACTCTTAAAAAAAAACTTTTCGATTCTTCCTTTTCTTTCATACACTGCTCACTTTCGAATATAGGTTTTCTCCTCCAAAATCTTCAAACCTTACTTCAAAACTCGTCGAAAAATTTCGAAAAGGCCGACAAACGGTAAAACTGTTAAAATGGAGGTCCAAACATCATTTTTTTTTTGCGATTCTACAATTTCAAAAGACCGATCAACAGTGAAGCAGTTTATCTCAGGCTCTTCGAAAATACGCTCCTTTTGCGACAAACCGGACCTCGTTTCGACATCCCAGTCAAAAGTTATGGCCCTCCAAAATTTCAACTGGTCATTTTCAATGTTAAAATACAGGAGAATAGTCATTCTCCGTGTTAAAATGCAGGAGAATGACCATCTCCGTGGTAATATTACGGAGAATAGCAATTCTTCGTGTTAATATCACGGAGAATTGTCATTCTTCGTAATTAAAATGACGAAGAATGGTCATTCTCCATCATTTCAACACGAAGAATAGCCATTCTCCGTGTTAAATTGACGGAAAATTGTCATTCTCCTTGTTAAAATGACGGAGAATACCTACTTCCCGTGTTAAAATACAGGAGAATGGTCATTCTCCGTGATTTTAACACAGAGAATAATCATTCTCTGTTGTTAAAATCACGGAGAATGACAATTCTGTCATTTTAACACGGAGAATGAAGTGTTAAAATCACGGAGAATCATCATTCTCCGTGTTAAAATGACGGAGAATGACCACTTCCCGTGTTAAAATGCAGGAGAATGATCATTTTTCTTGATAAAATCACGAAGAATAACCATTCTCCGTTGTTAAAATCACGAAGAATGAACATTCCTCGTGTTAAAATGCAGAAGAACGGTCATTCTTCGTGTTAAAATCACGAGAAATGGTCATTCTCCGTGTTAAAATAAAGGAGAACATTTGACAGAAATCTATTTTTTTATTTTTTTATAAAAAAAATTGTCAGTAATAAAGATTCAAGAGTTTTCCGTTTTCTTATGCTAACTCTTATGGAGAAGATCTTCTCACCACAATTAATTTAATCGCCGAAAAATTTAAATCTCTCCACGAAGATGATGATGATGATGAGCAGCGATAATCGGAGTTCGACTGAAGAAAAGCACAGTGAACTACGAACGATCTTTGCGATCTATGCTGAAGATGAGAGCAATGAAATTCAGATCTCTCGTGAAGAAGAAGACGAAAATCCCAATCCAAATCTAAGTTTCTGAATTCAAATATATATATATATATATATATATATATATATATATATATATATATATATGATTAAATTTTTGCAAAAGGATAGTTATCGTATTATCAAAATGGCAATTTTGTAAATACAGAGAATCTAAAGAGAATCTTAGAATATTTAACGTGGAAATATATAATTATGAGCATTTCATAAAAAACCACCCTGGTGAGTTTTTCATAAAAACCAATCCCGAAATTGGATATCTCAGCAATTTCCAGATAAAAAAATTTAGTATTTTTAAAACCAAAACCGAACCGAATATTTTTCAGACCGAACCTAATCTCTTATTCGATTCGGCTTTGGGTCCAAAACCGATTAACGCTCACTCCTAGCACAATGTGGTAAATGAGGACGGATCAAGAACCAAGAGCGCGAGCGAGCGATCGAACCTGCTCGAAGAGCTCGAGTTGCTTGCCGATGGGGAGCAGATCGAGACCAGAGTCGAACCGGTAGACGTGGACCCTGCTCCCGGAGCTCCCGGCGTCGAAGATGACCGCGTAGCTCTCGGACCCGGCCACCCCTCCGGGGAGGGCCTTCCTCCCGGCGACGGCCTCGGGGGAGGAGGAGGTCGTCGGCATGAGGAGGAGCACCAGGGAGACAAGGACGAGGGGGACGGAGACCACCAGGAGGACCCCCCTGTGGCGCCGGACCTTGTCGGACGCGGACTCTCCCTGCTGCTGCACCCGCCCGCCCCGCCTCATCCTCGCCTCCAGATCCGGATGGGGCGACGAGCTGATCTGGACGAGGTCGGCTGCGGAGGGGGAGCGGTACCGGATCTGCTGCTGGTGCTCCTGTGTCGGATCCAGCGCTCCGACCTGGATCCGAAATCTCTCAAAGAAGAAGAAGAAGAAGAGGGGGTTTAAACTAAAAGTAATGGAGAGGAGAGGGAAGGCGAGACTGGAAACTATACGGAAAGGTGTTTTTGTTTACATTTTGCTGAAAAGTACAGAACCACCTGTGTTTTGTTTGGTTTTTTTTTTTTTTTTTTTTTTTTTTTGGTATTAACGTTGGGAACTAATTTAATAAGGTAAGTTATATGGACATATCAAAAAGTGATCAGACTATTCCATTTCTGTCAGTCCAGTTAAAATTAGAACTACCATAATTTCTAGCAATTCAGGTACTTTATGGACTGCCAAAAAATGTGGCAGTCCTATATAAACACGAGATGAACTGCCAGACCATAAAGTCCCATTTCTGGCAGTCCATAAAGGACTTAGGACTGCCAGAAATAGGATGTACCTTGATCACTTTTTTATGTGTCCATATAACTTACCTTTAATAATTGGTCCTTGGAGTTTTTATTATTTCAAGTACAGGAGAGAAGCTTGGTTGGAATGCGAGCTTCCGATATTTACAAATGAGCAATTCTACATATACTGCAGGATGAACCGTATCTAAAATGAAGGCCACGTGTTCGACCATAATTGGCCATATTTTATTTGCCTACGCTTTGCTCCAGCCAATAAGAGGTAACACGTAGCAGCTCGATTTTAGCCGCAGTCTCCTCCCTCGGTTTATTTAGAGTTTTGTTTTTCACAAATAACTAGTCAAATTCGTGTGCATTATAACACGTATCAAAAAATCCTCTATTGTTAAAAAAAAGATAAAAAATTATATTACATTATATTTTTAAAAAAAAATATTTTGAATATATTTAATTAGAATTTGTTTAAAAAACTAAATAAAAAATAAAATTTAAATATGATCCGAAATCTCTTAAATTTAGTGAGAGAAGAGGCAGAAGAAGAGGGGTTTTAAAGTAAAAGTGATGAAGAGGAGGAGGAGAAGGAAGAAGAGGGTCAAGAGACTAAGGCTGCATTTGGTTCATTATAATGTAATCGTAATCGTAATGAAATTGAGTTTGTAATATAATTGAATTTGTAATGTAATAGAATTACAATTACATTACTATGTTTGGTTGAAACATGTAATCAAACCATGTAATGTAATATCAATTGCATTCATATATTTGGTTTACCATGTAATGTATTCGAGTTTCTATTTTTTCATAAATACAACATAAAATTAAAAAAAGGTAGATTAATAAAAAAATTCAAAAAATTCAAAATAAAAAAATAAAATATTAACTAAATAATAACTAAATAAAGAAAAAAAAATGGTTTTGTCCTTCTGCAAAAAAGAAGACTAAAAATGACCAAAAATAAAAAAAACCAAAAATGACTGACGAACAAAATGAAAAAAAACAAAAAAAATGAAAAAAGCATAAAAAAATAAAAACAACCGACAAAAAAAATCATCAAAAGTGACGAAAAATGATACGGAAACCATAAAACGATGCGGAAAAGGTGGTGTTTTGTTTACTTTCTTGCTGAAAGTACAAAATAATGTGTTTCTTTTGTATTCACGATTTCACGTTGGGAACTAATTTAAGAATTGGTTGTTGGAGTTTTCTTTTGTTTCAAGGACAAGAGAGAAGCTTGGTGGAACGTGACTCTGCTGAATTTGTAACTAATTTTAGTTGCCTCAGCTTTTCCAGTGTGTTTTTTTCTCTTTTTCGGCACTTACGTTAGAAAAATTTTAGTCGTTACGTTACCAAATCTATCAGAATATTATATCCATTTTTTTTGTCATTTTTTGTACACTGATTGTTTTCTTTTTCACCTGCATTCATGAAACAAAATTAGGGGGTGAGAAAACTCCCTAATGTCACTTCGATGGCCAAGTTAAATTGAGGTAAAAGTAACTTTGGACAGTTATGACAATGTAAAGGGGTTATAAATTGTCTTTCATTAGGTTTTTTTTCGTGCTTATAAAGTTATGTCCATATGGATATAATATTATCAAATATAACGACTCGATCGGAAAGAAAAAGAATGTTTGGATGCATCGTATGTGAACATGGTTTGTAGAGTCGGTGGATGGTCCCAAGATTTACCATCAAATTCTAATGTATATTTTAACATATTTCGATTTGTATGACAAAGATATTGATAGATCACGAGCCTATCACATGAGGATATCTGAGCCTAGGCCAACTGCGGGCATGCGCCCTCGTGTAGCATTTGTTGTTCCTGAAACAGATCTTAGATGGAAGAACGTGAGTAAACAAAGTGATTCTCCAAACGAATTTGGTCACACACTCTGTATGAGAGGAACTTCGAGAATTGCTTCTCAAGAAGATCCTGAAGTCTCTATCTCGAAGATGGAGGAAGAAGAAGACGCAACTCTAGGATAATGAAGATCACTGTTGCTCAAAGCAATATTCGTCCTATTGCGCTCTGCTTCCAGGAACCAGCAAGTTTGAAGAACTTCTTGAACGCTCACTATCACCTCCTGACTGAACTCGCAAAACACCTTGGACTCCAATGGCAGCGGCCTCTCAACTCTCTTCGTCTCTTATTTTTTGAGTAAGTCGTCAAAGAAGGCACGAAGAGAGTATTTATAGAGTTAGGCTGAAACTCTAACTCTAATCTTGGTCGTACACTGACTGTAAAAAGATAGGATCGAATCATGGAAAGATTTAATAGAATCAATTTCAAATTCCACAAAAAATGGATCTGGAATATGGACTCAATCTATCCATAACCGTCCGAATCTTCCAATCAATGCCAACAGCTGCACAGGCGCACGGACGCACAACAGCGCTTGCAACAACGCTGTAGCACAGGCACTTGGAGGCCTTAGGCGCAGCAAGCAGAAGCGCGTACGCGACCACGCAGAGCCACGCCTAGTCCGCGCTTGCCCTCGCGCCTGCCCCCACGCTTGTCCCACGCCTGCGCCCGCGCCTGCACCCATGCCTTCACTCGTGCCTGCACATGCGCCTGCGCCTGCACATGCGCCTCGCCCATGTGCCGAGCCCATACGCCTAGCGCATGTGACTCACGCATAAGACGAGCGCAACAACAACGCACTAAGCGCCATGCGCCGATGCTGACGTGCTAAGTACAAAGTGCGCCAATAAAGCACCACTTTGCACCCTTGAGCCCGAGTCCTAGTCCTAGTCCGAGCCCGAGCTCGAGCCTGAGTTCGAGTCTTAGTCGCTAAGCTCCTTTGGGACATAGCTCCAATGGAAATAATCCCATGAGCATAACAAAAAACATAAATACTTTCTTTATGGAGTTAGCCTTCTTTCTACTAGAAAAATACCCCCACATGGCACCCATGTCACGACCCGTACCCAGTGGAACGTCCAGCCTACATCGCAGAGTCGACGGTAGAACGCTGTTCTAGGTCTTAACAATAGCTAAACTCAGTATAACTACCTGCACAGAATATACTCTCCAATCGAAGGACAATCCCATGAAGATACAACTCAATTACAAAATCTAAATATGGATATCAGCACAAAATAGAATAGATAGAAAGATCTCAAGATTCAGTACAAATGCAGAATTTAAAGAGTTTGTAGCATTTGGTTTCCTAAAAAAATTATTTTTATAATTTTGGAGAATATTTTTTTTATTTATTACTATTAGGTATAGAGTGATTAGAATTATTGTTAAATAGGGATTTGAATTTGAGCTCACAAGGGTGCATGTAACGTCCCAGTCCCAAAATACTTGGGACTAGATACGTATCATGCCAGCTATATAGTAAATATACGGCTCGTATGTATACATAAGCTGTAAATGTAGAAAGCCAAGACACTAAATCTCATCCACGAAGATAAATAATGATATAAAAGCAACTTTGAGTTTGTCATCTATACAATAGTTGGGCGGAGACAAATCCACTACCAACTAAATTAAATATGGAAAAATATACAAAGAAAGAATTGGTCGAACGAGAGCAAGTGACGAGTTCAAGAGCAATCATCACGAAGGAAGGTATGGCCTTTAGCTAGAGCACCTGCAAGAAACCACGAAACACACACCTGAAGGGATCACCAGGTCCTCAGAGGGACGTAACAAGACACATAATATCATGCCATAAACTGAACAGTAAGAGCTAAATAGAAAATATACATGCGTAAAGGTTCCTAACCATTCTATTTGATATACACTTTGAGGACAAAGTTCTACGCAAGGGCTGTAGGATCAGCAGAGTAATAAAGAGTGGCCATCGGCACGGGGCAGTAAGTGTTGGCCCATTGGTCATGGCAAACCTGATTTTAATAATTGATCAAACTCTGTCTCGATATAATTGCAAGTCAACTCAGATATTTACCTACGACGTTTTGGACACTGCTCAACAATGGATATTTACTATGTTCAAGACCGAAGCTGTTTCGAAGCTGTTTGCCATTCAGAATGTACTTCCTGTTACGCTATGTAATTTTTTATTTTATTGAGTAGGAATACATTGTACACCGAGTCGTACTGGCAAATAGGCTATCCGAAAATGTTTTTCAAAACCATCCTATTCTTTTACAAATGACCTACGTTTTTGAAAAACATTCTTTTTACAAAAAGCTTTTGAAGGATTTTTCAAAAAGCCAAAATTTATTTTTTTTCAAATGAGCTG
The DNA here is from genome assembly GCA_029216955.1 of Iris pallida. NCBI lineage: Eukaryota > Viridiplantae > Streptophyta > Magnoliopsida > Asparagales > Iridaceae > Iris > Iris pallida. The sequence goes on from JANAVB010023204.1 coordinate 22,802, forward strand.
GCAGAACCCCAGCAGAACTCGGCCAGAGTTCGGCCATTTAGAACGTTAGTGAACGTTGGGTTTTTGAACTTGGTCATCCTTCAGTTGCGGTTTGTTACAAAGAGTTATGTCCGAATTCTGTCCGAATTCTGTCAGAGTTCTATCTTTGGAAAAACTATAAATAGAGAAGTATTTCGATCATTTCAAATCACCAATTCACTTTCAATCTCTTCTCTTCCTGAGCTTACATTCTTCCAAAGAGTTCTAAAAGCTTTCATTTTCAAATCCCAAGCCAGTTACAATCCTCTAGTCGATTTGCCAGTGCGGTACGGTCTAGAAGTTTCAGAGCGATTGTAATCAGAGGCTTGATAAAAGATTTAACTCTTCACAATTGAAGTTGGTCGAGTTCTTCGTATCAAAGCTCGCGTCTGTAGAAGTTGCAAGGACTTTGTATGAAAACTTGCGGGATTTTCCAATAGTGGATTCAACTTGAAGCTAGAGTTCTTTCGACTGGACTAGTCCTCACAAGAGGGAAACCAGTATAAATCTCGGTGTTTGTGTTTGCCTTCTGATCACTTTTAATTTCTATCATTTACTTTTGTGATTATTATTATATCTGTGATCTAACTGCTAACAAGTTTTTAATTAGCAATATTCCGCTGCCTACTCTATTCACCCCCCTCTAGAGTATTCTGCTTTACGATTTCGTTCCTATAATTGGTATCAGAGCGGGTTATACAGGTAAAGCAAGGTAAAATTGTAGTTATATTCAATTTTTATATAGATCACAGCATTACACATGGCAACTGTAAAATTTACAAGTGAAGGCCAAGCCACAAACAGACCTCCACTGTTTGACGGCACAAACTACACCTATTGGAAAACACGTATGAGTTTCTTTCTGAAATCTCTTGATTTTGACTTATGGTCTGTAGTTATTGATGGCTATAAAAAGCCACCTCGTATTAATATTGATGGTGTTTTAGTTGAAAAACCCTATGACAAATATACAGAGGAAGAAAAAAAAGGCCAGTCTTGACGCACGTGCTATTAACGCTTTATTTTGTGCTTTAGACAGAACTGAATTCAACAGGGTGTCTACTTGCACAACATCAAACAAAGTGTGGAAACTTCTCGAAGTAACCCACGAAAGAACAACACAAGTCAAGGAGTCAAAGATCAGCAGACTTACTTAGGAGTATGAGGCGTTCAAAATGAAGCCAAGTGAATCAGTCACTCAGATGTTTACAAGATTCTTGGATATTGTAAATCCTTTGTCCTCACTAGGCAAGGATTACAGTAACCATGAGAAGATTTGCAAACTTCTACGAGCCTTTACAAAGAACTGGATTCCAAAGGCTACAGCAATCATTGAAGGGAACGACCTCTCAACAATGTCTCTAGAAACACTCATGGGTAAGCTACTCACTCACGAGCTAGAACTTTAAGACTTTGAAGATGCTACACCAAAGGAGAAGTCAGAGAAGACGGTCGCTCTCAAAGCTCAACATAGAAGAACGATCGAAGATGATTCCGACGACAGCGATTCCGACTCTAAAGATCAAGCTCTTCTGGTAAGAAAGTTCAAGAAATTCATAAGATTTAACAGAAGAACAAAAGACAGCAACAACAACAACAACGAGGAAGATCCTATTTTCTACAGATGCAAGAAGAAAGGACACATGAAGAAAGACTGTCCAATAGCATCATCAAAGAAAAACAGCAAATATGACAAAGGGTACCTGAAGAAATCGATATCAAGAATGTACGCCAACATAAGCATATGGCATGAAAGTGAAGCCAGCGACTCAGAAGATGAACAATCAGATGACGCTGCAAATGTGTGCTTGATGGCTTGCGATCAGGTAATCACTAATCCTCTATTTGACCCTTATGATGATTTCACCTTTGAGCAACTATGAGAGGCTTTCAGTGAACTGTTAGATGATTACAGGAAACTGCGTAGCAAATATGAAACCTCTAAGAAGGTACTCAAAGAGTACAAAGGTGAAATATGAAGACTTACAGACCTACTAGATCATGTTAGAGATAGTGACTCTTCAAATGAGTTTGGTGAGCTTTTTTCTATCAAATTGTTGTTACACGAGGCTGTTAAGCTATCCGAAGAAAAAGACCAAACTATTGTCCTGTTAAAGGAAGACCTATCTAAGGAGAGAAAGAGTCTCCAGTGTGCACAGGTCAGATTAGAATCACTCATATCTGACTACACTAGATTATATGACACTTCCAAAAAGTTGAAAATTAGTTTAGGAAAACGGCCTAAAGTTGCTGCTTCCTATTCTAACACGTGTCAATTACCGAATCATCGGAACAAGCCCAACACTGTCAGACCAAACCATACCAAGACTATGCCCAAGAAGACTAATAGGCATGCATTCTTCTATACTAGAAAACCAAAACCTACCAATCATGCACCTCACACTACTTTCAACACTCAACATGCTAAATGTCATTATTGTGGCTTCATTAGTCATATATCTTCTGCATGTAGAATCAGAAAGTTAGTAGATTTAAATATTTATGCATGGATACCGAAAACTAACCAGTCAGGACCCTACAAGAAATGGGTACCAAAAGTTTCATCTGCAAATTGTTTTGTAGGTGGGACGCCCTTCACATGCTAGGAGCAAATAGATCCTCGACAGTGGTTGCTCACGACACATGACTGGTGGCGCTTCATTATTTGCAACACTGTCGAAGAGGAATAAAGAAGGATATGTCTCCTTCGGTAATAATTTGAGAGGGTACATAATCGGTATCGGTAACATTGGTAAGGCTCCCTATCCAGTGATTAAAGATGTTTGTCTTGTTACTGAGTTAAAACATAATCTGCTCAACATAAGCCATTTAGCTGATCATGGTTATGGCATTAACTTCGTAAAAGATAAATGTACTATTATTGATAGTTTAACTGGCAGTACTATATTTGAAGGTATTAGGGAAGACAATATATATATATTCTATTTGTTGGAAGATGCTAACAATACAGGTAGATGTTTGATGGCCAAAAGTATTGAGAGTCAACTATGGCATATGAGACTCGGTCATGCAAACATGGATACAATTTCAAGATTATCTACGAAGAAGTTGGTACGTGGCTTACCGGATATTTCTTTCAAGAAGGATACAGTATGTAGTGAATGTGAAAAGAACAAAGCTACCAAATCCGCATTCAAATCCAAGAACGCTGTAAGTACCACTAGACCTTTACAATTGTTGCATATGGACTTATTTGGACCCAGCAGAATTGCTAGTCTAGGTGGTAAGTTATATGCATTTGTCATTATAGATGATTTTTCTAGATATACATGGGTTTATTTTTTTGCACGCAAGAACGATGCATTATCAGAATTCGTCACCTTTTGCAAGAAAGTACAGAATGAAAAAGGGTTCATGATTACTCGCATTCGTAGTGATCATGGCGGCAAATTTGAGAATGCATAATTCAAGCAATTTTGTGACACATACGGTTATCTGCATGAATTCTCTTGCCCTAGGACTCCACAAAAAAATAGAGTTGTGGAACGTAAGAACAGAACTCTATCTGAAATGGCTAGAGTTATGTTAAACCAGTTTAGTCTACCTAGATATTTATGGGCTGAAGCTGTAAATACAGCATGCTATATTCTCAATAGGGTTCTAATTCGACCTATATCGAAGAAGACTCCCTATGAATTATGGTTTGATAGAACACCAAATGTTTCTTATTTCAAAATCTTTGGTTGTAAATGCTTTATTCTTAATACTAAAGATAATTTGAGTAAATTTGATGAAAAAGCCGATGAAGGTATATTTTTAGGTTATGCAGCATAGAGCAAAGGATATAGAGTCTTCAACAAAAGAACCATGATCATTGAAGAATCTATTAACGTCAAGTTTGATGAGCTAAATCAACACTTAGACGATGATGACAATGAAGACATAATCGTACCAAGTACAGCTACTGTAAAACCTTCACACAAAGATGCAGAACCATCACATCAGGCATCAAATGAACCTCCAAGCAAAGAAGTCGGAACTAGCAATCTTGAGACTATACCAAAAGAGATGAGATTCTTGGCTAGTCATCCAAAGGACTTGGTAATTGGTGAGATTACCAAGGGTGTAAGTACTCGTTCCTCTAATAAAGATATAGCTTCTTGTGTTGCTTTTGTCTCGCAGTTTGAATCCAAAAATATTGATGAAGCATGTAGTGATAATTTTTGGTTAGATGCTATGCAAGAGGAATTAAACCAATTCGAACGGAATCAAGTTTGGGAACTTGTTCCCAAGCCTATTGATCATCTGGTCATTGACACCCGATGGATATTCCGAAATAAACTAAACGAGAATGGTTTAGTGACTCGTAATAAGGCTCGACTCGTAGCTCAAGGATACAATCAGGAAGAAGGTATCGACTACGATGAGACTTATGTCCCAGTTACGAGATTAAAATCCATTCGCATGTTATGTGCATTTACATGTTTTCATATTTTAAGTTATTTCAAATGGATGTCAAAAGCGCATTTTTAAATGGTTTTATAAAAGAAGAGATTTATGTAGCTCAACCACCCGGTTTTACTGATTTTAAATTTCCTGAATATGTTTTCAAGTTGAAGAAAGCTTTATACGGATTGAAACAAGCCCCTCGTGCTTGGTACGATCATCTAAGCACTTTTCTACTTGATAACGACTTTTCAAAGGGAAAGGTTGACACTACTTTGTTTATAAAATTTTTGAATAATAATATTCTTTTGATTCAAGTCTATGTAGATGATATTATCTTTGGATCTACTGATGAATCTCTTTGTCAAGAATTTTCTAAGTGTATGCAGAATGAGTTTGAGATGAGCATGATAGGAGAGCTGAAATTCTTTCTCGGACTGCAAATCAAACAAACCAACAATGGGACGTTCATAAATCAAGCAAAGTACACAAAGGATCTATTAAATAAGTTCGACATGGAAGCAGCAAAACCACTTAGTACTCCAATGGCGACTTCAACCAAGCTTGATATTGATGAACAAGGCAAACCCGTCGACATACGTAAGTATCGAGGTATGATCGGTAGCTTACTGTATTTAACTGCTAGTCGACCAGACATAATGTTTAGTGTTTGCTTATGTGCACGTTTTCAAGCTAATCCTAAGGAATCATATTTGAGCGCAGTTAAGCATATCTTTTGATACCTCAAAGGTACTTCTTCTGTCGGCTTATGGTATCCCAAAACCACGTCGTTTGACCTAACCGTTATTCCGATGCTGATTTTGCCGGATGCAAAATAGATAGAAAAAGCACTAGCGGCACATGTCATTTCCTAGGAAAAGCTATAGTCTCTTGGTTTAGTAAAAAGCAAAATTTTGTTGCATTATCAACAACTGAGGCTGAGTATATCGCCGCAGGACGTTGTTGTGCACAAATTTTGTGGATGAAACAAACCTTAGAAGACTATGGATTGTATTTTTCACACATACCCATTTTCTGTGACAACACTAGTTCTATTAATTTGACTAAGAATCCAGTATGTCATTCTCGTACTAAACATATCGAGATTCGACATCACTTTCTTAGAGATCATCAACAAAATAGAGATATAGACCTTATATACATAGACACACAGAATCAATTAGCTGACATACTCACAAAACCTCTAGCGGAAGATCGTTTCAATTATATACGTCAAGAATTAGGCATTTTAGATGTCAATAATATTAATTAATTTTGTTTTATTAATTAATTTATTCGATACTTAAAAATTGTTTTTGAGACAAGCCCAAAAAGAGTCTGTCTGTCACCACGACTACGGTCGAAGCGAAGAGGTACTTAAGAGTTCCCCGGTGAACCTCCGTTAGCTGGGACAATACTCCTACAGCTAATCTGAGACAGATGCTGAGTAAAGAATATTAATTTATAAAATAATATTAATTATATTATTTTGAGATTTAAAATTACTAAACTTTGAATTAAACATTTGAAATGAATTAATGAAAAAGAATGTGGCCTCATTTGAATTTATATATATATATATATATATATAGCCAGGCAACCCTTGGCGAATTCGGCCCGAGTTCGGTCCGACTTCGGCCAGAGTTCGGCTGGGTATATATATGTACCAGCACGAACCCGAGGCTTCCTTCTTCTTCATTCTTCCCTACATCCTCATAACATCAGCCTCTGCGTCTCCAAATCCTAGCTTTTCTCCATCCTTGTTCTTCAAATCCGTGTGGAGTTTCTCGTCCAAACTTTGGATTCGTACAGAGAACGCCATCCTCTACAACATATCCAATTCTTGGAAGGTATAATCCTTTCTCTCTACCACTTTTCAATACTTAGGGTTTCTAGAAAATTTTGGGAAAGAATGCCTAAGTTCAATCCCTTCAAGAGGAAGAAGACCAATGCCAGTGAAGAGGCATCGTCTTCAGATCCGCATACGGATTACCTCTTTTCTCTGGTCCAAATGGACGATGGTGCGTCGGACGAGTTTTACTTTAAAACTTCCGATCAAGCTTTATTGTGGTACGCCTATTTTATCATACATACTATTTGTACCGGATCGCCGATTAAATGGACTATCTTTCCGGATCACCGCCCTTACTTTGAGGCATTAGGGTTACAACATTTTGTCACCTTACAATTCTCTATTGCCACTAATGCTATTAGATTATTCTATTGTAATTTTTTGTTAGACATTTTTACCGCGAGGACACGTGTCGGAGGAATTGATATCGAATTCACTGATGAAACGTTAGCAGAAATCCTTGGTATCCCAAACGAAGGTGCCCCGCTCGATGACATCACTAATTTTGATTTCCCCGATGGCACGACACTCGTTAGTTTCAAGAATGAGCTTTGTAAGCCCGCACGCGCTCGTCCTGGAAAGTTCAAGGCTAATAACTTGAACTTGTTTAACTACGAATTACATCGCATCATCTATTCCACCTTACTTCCAAAATCCACTTCTAAAGATGATGTCACTGCACTTGAGCTTTCTGCTCTTTATCATATTCTTAAGGGGATTCCTTTTTTTGCCCCTAAGACTATCATCCAGATGATGCGTAGATGTCGCGGGAGAGATCGCAATCTATCTTATGCGATGCTTCTTCCACGCATCTTTCAGAGATTTGATATTGACCTATCTACTTGTGATGTCGACCCCGAGCCCAAGTTTTTCAAACACTCTCGTCGCAGCATTGCCATTGTTTCTCCACCTACTGTACCTACTCCTCCTGCACCTACTCCCATAGCTCCCACAACACTTGTTCCTCCTCATTCTTACCCTATGACATTTGAGGGTATACATCATCACTTATTAGATCTGCAGTCTTTTTATGTTGAGACCTCTAGGGAACACGAGTTTCGTGATGTGACTCGGTTCCAGGTGATTTCCAACTCATTCGCCGATCTGAGGTTTGCGCAGACGGGTCATTCTGCTAGTTCTCTACCTCGAGACCCTTCTGTTTCTGGCTATCGCATTGATGACGAGGCGGTCCACTCTCTGTTCCAGTCAGGGAACGCCTAGGATTGGTATCGTACTGCTCGTGCCCCTCCACGAGACTATGTCGGTGAGTTTTACACTGGTGCCACTCCTCACACTTCTGGCGCTGGTACTTCTAGAGCTGGTCCTTCTGGACATGCTGGAGCTGCAGCTGACGTTGATGATGATGATGAAGATGACTTTTGAGATGTTAGATATTGGGACTGTTACTTTTGTCTTATGTTTACTTGAAAATGCTCCGACATTCCAAGATTTTATCAGTACTCTTATTTTTATTATCAGCATTTTTTTATGTGACTATTCATAGACATGGTTTTGATTATGCCTCAGTTTTGGCATCTTAGTCTATTTTTCAACATTTTATTTGTTTCAGTATTATTCTCGCGCTTTATTAAATACTGCCTGTGACAAATACATTCCTGTGTTGTTCTATAGTCTATCTGTTTCTCTTACTATATTTACTGTTTATACCATGCCTGTCATGATTATCTATTTTTATTGTGTTTCTTCACTGTTTGTTACTTATGCATTGATTGCGGAGGAGCTTTCTCTTTTGCAATTATTTTGCTAAGTGACAACGGGGGAGAAATAAGGATCTAACATTTTCATGAATACAGGTTACAGGTTATGAACAATTTCTTTTGGTTATTACTATTTTGAATTGATTCCAGCTTAGATGTTATATCGGCAAGGTTGGTCAATTATCAAAATGGGAGAGATTGTTGGCCCATTGGTCATGGTCAAACCTGATTTTAATAATTGATCAAACTCTGTCTCGATATAATTGTAAGTCAACTCAGATGTTTACCTACAACGTTTTTGACACTGCTCAACAATGGATATTTACTATGTTCAAGATCGAAGCTGTTTCGAAGCTGTTTGCCATTCAGAATGTACTTCCTGTTACACTATATAATTTTTCATTTTATTGAGTCTAGGAATACATTGTACATCGAGTCGTACTGGCAAATAGGCTATCCGAAAATGTTTTTCAAAACCATCCTATTCTTTTACAAATGACCTATATTTTTTGAAAAATATTCTTTTTACAAAAAGCTTCTGAAGGATTTTTCAAAAAGCCAAAATTTATTTTCTCAAATGAACTGGCAGAATCCCAGCAGAACTCGGCCAGAGTTCGGCCATTTGGAACGTTAGTGAACGTTGGGTTTTTGAACTTGGTCATCCATCAGTTGCGGTTTGTTACAAAGAGTTCTGTCCGAATTCTTCCCGAATTCTGTCAGAGTTCTATCTTTAGAAAAACTATAAATAGAGAAGTATTTCGATCATTTCATATCACCAATTCACTTTCAATCTCTTCTCTTCCTGAGCTTACATTCTTCCAAAGAGTTCTAAAAAGCTTTCATTTTCAAATCCCAAGCCAGTTACAATCCTCTAGTCGATTTGCCAGTGCGGTACGGTCTAGAAGTTTCAGAGCGATTGTAATAAGAGGATTGATAGAAGATTCAAATCTTCACAATTGAAGTTGGCCGAGTTCTTCGTATCAAAGCTCGCGTCTGTAGAAGTTGTAAGTGTAGGAGCGTAAAAAGTGCTTCACAGAATGAGTCAAAGTGATAGACCATTCTACTCAAATTGATCTACTTTACGCCACAGGGAGGTTAAATACTTTACGCCCAAGTCAAGGATAATCGCTTTTACGCCTAAAGCAGCCAGGGTCAAGACATTGGTTTTACGCCTAAAGATAGGCTAATCCTCCTTTTACGCTGGACAAAGCTGTCAAAGTCTCGCATTTAATGCAAAGTCTGACATGAAGATATTGATGATGGCATATACCACAGATTTCGAAGGGATTTATTTTATATAGAGACCAATGTTGTCGTTTAGTATGTGGACTGAGCTACTTTACGCTCACACTATGGCTTCTTTTATGCACGGAGATTATATGAGTTTTTACGCTCGAAACTCGACATGTGCGTAAAGTCTATTTGGGCTACTTTATGCTCAAGGTTATTTAATAACCACTTTACGCGGGAAATCTATGACAGGGCTGTTTTACGCCTAGTCCACTACTTTACACTCAGAGTACATTGGGGTTGTTTTACGCCCTATTCTTCCTCATCAGTTGAGAACGTGGTCTGCCTACATAGCTTTCATGCCACACATCTCGAAGAACATGGGTACATGCATCCTATTCTTACTGAAATGATGGGACACGTGTCAACATATACAGAGGATGACTTCGGTCATGGGTGGCAGTTGTTAGCGTAAAGACGGAACTTTTGCTGAGTTTTTACGCACAAGAGCCCAAGTCTATAAATAGACTTATTTTTCTCAGAGACACACACACAGAGATAGGAGAAAAGACAGAGAGATTAGAACTCAGAGATTTTTGATTCTCTAGAGCATTCTTCTTCAACCTTTCTTTCAGAACAGAGTGAAGCAAAGCAGAAAAGCATTCGGTCTCGCCATCAGTGCCCAAGTGCGTCGATACCTTTCTGGTGACTTAGTTCTTCCAAGTTGTTCATCTTCAAGCAGCGATCTTCATCATCATCGTATGGTCCAAGGAACAAAGTGATCATTTACAGATCAGACTTCTACAACAATACTTTCCCAGAATCAAATTTGTACTTCTTGTACTCTTCCTCGTTTTATTTTCAAAATCCAATTTCCAGGCATTTTGTTAAGTGAAACAAAAATGACGACTCTGCTGGGGACGACCTTCTCCTCTGACGAGGAGGCAATTGCTCAATACGATGATGTGTCGATTGGATCGACAAAGAAGACTCTGGTTGTACACTTCGACCAGACTGCTTATGAAGGGATGCTCCGAACTGGGGGTGGTTCTCCTACTCCAATGTTCAAAAATCTCGCAAAGCATGAAAAATTTGGATTCCTAAATCCAAAATAGCTTCTGATCTCTCTGTTGCTGCTAGTGGCAAGGGAATTCTTCCCACTCCTGTCGTAGGGGCTCCCGTTCGTAACGAGGCAGTCCTTACTTCAGAGTTACACTCAAAGTGTGACGATTTATCTCCCGTTTGTAACGGTAAAGATAATCAGGTTTTACGCCCACTGCGTAAGAACTAGGTTTTACGCTCAGTGGGTAAAAACCAACTTTTACGCTCAGTACATAAAGATGAGTCACCCATTTGTAATGGGGCAGACTCTAACGATTGTGCTTCTGGGTGTAAGAATCAGTCTTCCGTCGGTGACGTGGTAGGCTCAAATAAATTACGCTCCTTGCGTAAAACAAAATCTCCCGTCTGTGACGTGGTAGATAACCAATTTTTACGCTCTACGCGTAAGGGTAAATCTCCTATCTTTGACAGTATAGATAAAATTCGCAATGATGTTTTTACATCTAATGTGAATGTACCTAAACGTGTGCAACGTAAAAATGTTGTTGGTAAAGCTTCAGTTCTACACCAACAGCCTTCTTATATTGCTCTACGCAAAGTACCAAATCTATAAATTACACGCAATAAAAATGGAGTCCTTCGTGCTAAAAAATCTCAAGATTTACGCACACAACTCCAAACGCGTAGAAATGTACAATTTGGTTCTGCGAATGCATCCAGTAATCTTCTTTATACACAGGGGACTAAACGTTTTTCTACCCCTAATGTAATAAAGAAGACTACTCCCTCCACTCCTTCTGACTTACGTGAATTGCTAATCCAAAAGCGTAAGAATAGACAATCTCCGGTGACATTTCCCCAAGAAAAACATTATTGTGATTATCACCAGGTTGTAATCAATTGTTGTTGTTTGGCTTCAAAGCGGTCAGTTTTTGATCGATTGAGTTTTAATGTGCCTCAACAACAAACTGAGGACCAAGAACATGAGTTGTCATATGTGTCAGTAAACATGGCATCTCATACTAACAGAGGACGACGTCTAAGACGAAATACGTCCCAAACCCCAGGTCAACAACAGTTCAACAGACTTCTTGATTCTTTTGAGGGAGTATATCAGAACACTCGATCAAGAAGACAAAGACAAATACAGACTTCTGATTCAGAAGCTGGGGGTACTCAATCTTTTGAGTCCGAGACTGACAGTGTCGATTCATACTTCTATACTGATCCTTCTATATCTTCAAGAGAGGTTGAATCCTACGCTGTTGGAGATGAACCAGAGACCTCATCTATTAATACAGAATAGCGTCTCACTGCCGTTGAGCAATCACTGAAAGACATGCTTAACATGGTGCAAAACATGCATCAGATAATATTGAATCAGCAAACTGCTCAACCGACAGTAATAGCACCAGTACCAGTAGCGGCACAAACTTAAGATAGTCAAGGGGCTGATATACCTTTGAATGTTCAGGAGCCTGCTGTTAATCAAAATTCTGCATCTCCAGATCCTATTATTCCAGAAGATGTACCATCTCCGGTGGGGATTACGGTACATCCAAAACTATTCAATTAAATGTGCTTTCGCAAACTAGTGAGGCCATTCAAGCAGTACGTGAACTCAAAGCATAGTTTGAAGTCTTGAGGCACAAAGATCAACTCCAGAGGTTAGGGATTAAGCAACCTTATCCTCCTCATTGGAATGATGTACCCTTTCCACCAAAATTCAAGCCACAATCCATGGTATTATTTGATGGGAGGGCTTCTCCTAGTCAATATATCAATTATTTTGATATTATGACTATACATCTGCAGAAAAATGATGCTCTTCTCACTCGAGTGTTCATTGGTTGCTTGACGGGTTCGGCTTATGATTGGTATCGAAGTTTACCCGACAATTGCATTTCGTCTTTCGACGAATTTAAGGCAATGTTTCTCTCCCGCTTCTATGAAGGAGGTATGGACATGAACATGTCATCCTTAATAGAAATCAAACAAAAGGAGAAAGAAGATACTCCGACGTTCATTGAACGCTTCCGACAAGCTACTTTAAAGATGCCTCCTGGCATGCCATATTCAGCACTCATTGATACATGCAAGATAAATCTGCGACCATCTATTGCTATTTTTACGGGTTCTCAATTCACAGATTGGGCTTCGTTCATCATAGCAGCAGTTTTTGTCGAGACCAATGGTAGGTTGGCTCGTGAACATGAGATGATTTTCGCCTCAGATGATAGAGGAAAGAAAAGTAATCCTGGTAATAACCCCGGTAATCGTAATGTGAAAGGAAAAGATACCCTCATGGTTAATCTTTTCAAGAATAAAATGACGTCGAATAGTCAGGAATCTTCCAGGCCAAAGGAAGAATACTCTTTTGATGAGAGTGATATCCCAGGGATATTTTAATGTCTAGTGAAGAGTGGCAAACTTCAGATTCCAGAGCCAAAGAGGCCTAATGAGGTGAATCTGACTGACAATCACAAATATTGTATCTATCATAGATACATTAATCATCCTACCAGTGCTTGCTATGTCCTGAAGAAGAAAATCCAGGAGCCGATAAATGGCGGTGCTATCGCCTTAACTAATGACGACCATACGGTTACAACCAATATGGTTTCTCTTCAATTTGGGGATTTTTCTCCACAGCAAGTAGTAGATGGAATCATCCCAATCCCGAAGGCGACGATGAAGATTGTGAATATCCCGTCTCCTAGAGAAGAAAATGACGGATTGCTGCCTCTTACCTTAAAAAATGGTGAAATTATGTGGGTACATCCTGACTTAATACCTGAATTGGAAAATGAAAGTAAAACTTCAAAATCTAAGAAAGACAAGAAAGTCAAAACCTGCAACATGATTTCTCATGTTATTCTAGATCCCGACGATTCAGATTATCTATGGGATGGCACTCCTTTGGAAGATAGACTAAGAGGATTGAACATATGTCCTCCAAGTCTAGCTCCTCCTACCAAACTCAAGCCTACTCATCAGTAGTGGTTAGCTATAAATAGTGTCCCTTTATACCGGGCACAACAAGTCTTCGCTGCTTACGAAAAAGCTCCTACAGGGATTTTTCCTCGTATCCCGAATCCTTCTCCTCTTGTAGTTACAGAGACATCTATTCTTCATTCTCCTGTGGATACAGAGATCTCTTTTTCTTCCTCTATGGAACCATTTGTTAAAAGTCTGCTGCCCATTCATCTATACAGTCAGCAATCTGTCCTTCTCATGAAAAAAATGGGTTATGACTTTCAGAAGGCAGAAGGTTTGAATTATGATAAAGGAATACGACTTCCTTTACAAATTCAAAATCAAAAATCCACTGTTGGATTGGGTTCTGAAATTCCTCACAACAAACCTTACAAGAAAAATGCTAAAGGGAGGAAGACTAAATTCTGTAATATGGTACTTCCTTCTCTTGAGTCTGAAGAAGAAACTTTTACTGGTACAAGATCCGGGAAGGAGTACCACAAAGATTATGAGGGATCTTCCAAAGAAGCAAAAGATATAGTGGAAACACAACCAGCTCAACCTTCTCCTGTTCCTGCTAAACCCTCGGTGGTTGAAAAGGGGAAACAGAAAGCAGTACGTTTTGACGTTCCATTGAAGTCTGCTTAGAGTCAGGGGGTGGTGATGAAACCTTACAAGTTTGATATTCTAGCTCAGTTAGCCAATACTCCAGCTAGACTATCCATATTTGAACTGCTTCGTCTTTCTAGAGAAAGCAGGGAGACTTTGAGTGAAGCTCTACTTCAGGCAGATTCATGCTTGGCTTAACTCAAGAGTCCTGATAATACTCCAGTGTCGTGTCCGCAATGTCATAGTGTGATGGAAGCAATTCCTAATATCACCTTTACACAAGATGATATGCTGTTGAAGCATAACAAATATGACAGACCTCTGTGCTACACTGGGTATATTGGATCTACTGAAATTGACAGGATTTACATCGATCCTGGGTCGTCAATTAGCATAATTCTTTAAAGTATGCTAAGACCCCTGAGAATTCCTACTAGTGACCTGACTTACACTAGTACTACGATAGTTGGTTTTAACTCTGGCAAGAGTAAACCACTGGAAAAGATTCGTCTAAAGATTCAGATTAGCGATCTGCGAACTATGGTAACCTTCTATGTTATCAACTCAGATGTATCCTACAATATTCTTCTTGGAAGACCGTGGATTCATGAACACAATATTGTGCCTTCAACTCTCCACCAATGCTTCAAGTATGTGGATTTTCAAGGAGTTGTAAAGACTGAATTTGCTGATATCAATCCCTTCAAGGGTGTCGAAGCCTATTTTTCTGATTCAAGGCTTTATAAACAAGAACATATGAAAGAGATATCAGACATAGCTGAAGATCAATCTTTTATTGAAGATCAGTCTATTAATGAAGATCCGCCAGAAGAACAACCTTTGAAGATCATAGTCAAGGGACGAATCCAATTCCAATCTGTCAATGATCAACCTTTGGTAATCAAGGTTAAAGGAAGAACTCAAGCTTCATCTGAGGAATCAGTAAATGTTTCTACTAAGAGCCAAGTTCAACCTTTTTTGATTAAGGTCAAAGGACGTACCTCTTGTACGAATGATCCAGAACCACCATTGATTGTCAATCTTGGCAAATCTACGCAGAAGACGGATAATGGTCCACTGATGATTAATCCGAAGCGTAGCAGTCAAATCGTAAATGATGTAAATATTGATCATTCTGTACTTTTTGATATCAATGAAGATTTCTTTTTCGAGTATATGGCTGCCAAGTTTATTGAAAGAATGACTTTATCTTCTGATAATCAAAGTCATCAATCTAAAGGCGACATAGAACCAGAAGAAACTTTATACATCAACTATAAAGAAAATTCCTTTCCTCTTCAGGTTGATGTAGGACCTTATGCTCAAAAGTTCTTAACATCTTCTCCTTATCTACTTCCGGTAGTTGCCCAATCACAAGCTTGTGTAACTTATAGACGTCATGAAGAATCTTATTTCGTGGTTCCGTCTGATAAGAAAAACAAGCACTAAATTATTTTTGGCTTGGCTAGAAATATACCTGTTGCTCAGACAGACGATCTGAAAGATAAAGATAAAGGAAGAATCTGAATTGACAAATATAGTCAACAATCTATCAAGATCATTCAGAATATGGGATATGATTTGAAGACTATGCAAGGTCTCAATCAGGGCAAAGGTAGACGACTCCCGTTATGTGGTGATCCGTTTTACCAGAAGACTCGTCATGGATTGGGATATGACCCGTCCCATATGTTTAATGACGATATACAAGAAGAATTCTCTTCTAATTCCTCACAATCATTTGATGAATTTGAGCAGGTATTTTCAACTTACATGGTTCAAATTGATGATGAATCCGAGCCATTTGAAAATGACCCTTGGGCCCAACAAATGAACAATCAATGGGAACTTCGTTTTGAACATCGATAGCCACCTACAGAGGATGAGGTTGTCTAGATTGATGTTGGAGATGGAACTATGTCCAAACCAATATTCATCAGTAAGAACCTTTTTGACGATGAAAAGGAAGAGTTGATAAAACTGATCAAAGAATATATTGACATCTTTGCATGGAGTTATGAGGATATGCCGGGTCTAGATCCTAAAGTTGCTACTCATAAGCTCAATATTTTACCTAACGCCAAGCCTGTAAAACAACAGCAACGATACTTTAGACCAGATATGATGGATGCAATCGAAGCAGAAGTCAAAAAGTTGATCACATGTAGATTTGTGCGTGAAGAGCAACACCCGGATTGGGTTGCCAACATTATTCTTGTTATGAAAAAGAACGGAAAAGTTCGGGTTTGTATAGATTATCGAGATCTTAATACGGCTTGTCCAAAGGACGAATTTCTACTTCCTATTACTGATGTCATGATAGACAATACATGCGGTTTTGAACGTATGTCTTTCATGGATGGATTTTCAGGATACAATCAGATCAAGATGCATCCAGAAGATGAGAAACATACTTCTTTTCGAACACCCCTCGGAGTTTACTGTTATACGGTTATGCCGTTTGGTCTTAAAAATGCCGGTGCTACATATCAACGGGCTATGAGCAACATCTTTCAAGAGCATCTCCGGAAGACAGTTGAATGTTACGTAGATGACATCGCTGTTAAAAGTCGATCAAAAGATGATCATATTCAAGACTTAAAGACAGTATTTGAATTGATGCGTCAACATCAATTGAAAATGAACCCTACTAAGTCTTTCTTAGGGGTTTCTAGTGGCAAGTTTTTAGGATTTGTTATTACTTCTCAGGGTATCCATGTTGACCCTGATAAAGTTAAAGCAATCCTCGAAATGCGTCCTCCTCGCAATCTGAAAGAGCTCCGTGGTTTTCAAGGCCGCATTGCTTATATCAGGAGATTTATATCTAATCTCTCTGGAAGATGTCAACCTTTCTCCCGTCTGTTAAAGAAAGGTGTATCTTTTGTCTGGGATGAAGCGTGTCAAGAAGCCTTCAATGATATTAAACAATACCTTACAAATCCACCTGTTCTGGTACCTCCAGTGGTAGAAAAACTATTTTTACTATATGTTCGAGCCTTGGATCATTCACTTGGTGCTCTGCTTGCACAGAAAAGTGATATGGGTCATGAACAGGCGATTTATTTTCTTAGTCGAATGATGGTTGGAGCTGAACATAGGTATACTCCTGTAGAAAAGGAATGTCTGGCTTTGGTTTTTGCCGTACAAAAGACAAGACATTATGTGACAGGACAAACTATTCATGTCATCTCCAGAATAAATCCTATTCGAGTATTGATGAGAAAGTCGAGTATTCTTAATTCCAGATTAGCTACTTGGGCGATGTTGCTCACTCCTTATGATATAATTTATGTGCCTCAAAAATCAGTAAAGGGTCAAGCATTAGCTGATTTATTAGCTGCTCACCCTATACCAGAAACATCAAAGTTATATGAGAACATTCCAGATGAAGTCGTGGATTGCAACATGATTTTAAAGAATGATATATGGCAATTATATTTTGATGGAGCATCACGAGTAGGACCTAAAGGCAACATTGTCTCTGGGGTAGGAATCGTCTTGGTTTCTCCTGACAAAATGGTCATATACCGTGCCTATTCTCTCAATGAGCCATGTTCCAACAATGTAGCAGAATATAATGCTCTATTGATTGGTCTCCAAGTAGCACAACAATGGGATATTGAGTTTCTAGAAGCTTATGGAGATTTCCAATTGATTGTTAATCAAGTTAGAGGGACTTATGAGGTCAGAAACCCTGATCTCATCCCTTACCATCAAGTGGTAGTCGAGTTCGTCCTTTCATTCAAAGGATTCTTCATTGAATTTGTACCACGTTCTCAGAATGTTGAGGCTGATGCTCTTGCTAGTCTAGCTGCAGATTTGGCTGTTCCAATCCGAAGGCAAAATATAATTACTTTGTTGGACCGAGATCTGTGCTGTATCAAGAATAATCTGTATGTTGAACAAAGTTATACTACAGAGGCTAGTTCCCAACAGAGGGATTGGAGAACTCCATTCATTGACTATGCGGTTCATGGAATTTTGCCTGAAGATCCAAAAGAGGCTGCATCAAATAAGAGACGATAATTTCGATTTTATTATGATTCGTCTTTACATATGTTATATCGTCGATCATATGACGGACTCTTATTGCATTGTCTCTCAGAAAGTGAAGCCAAACAAACACTACGAGAGGCTCATGATGGTGTTTATGGTGCTCATCAACCAGGTCCTAAATTACAAGATCGTATTCGAAGAATGGGGTATTATTCGCCTTCTATGATAGCAGATGTTGTAGACTATGCCAGAAGATGTAAAGCATGTCAGATTCATGCTGATTTTATTCATCAACCGT
Source organism: Iris pallida (assembly GCA_029216955.1). NCBI lineage: Eukaryota > Viridiplantae > Streptophyta > Magnoliopsida > Asparagales > Iridaceae > Iris > Iris pallida. Next base: position 40,968 of record JANAVB010023204.1, read on the forward strand.
CTGAATTTCTATATCCTACAACAGCTTCTTGGCCCTTCGAAGCTTGGGGTATGGATGTCATTGGTCCTATTAACCCTCCTTCTGTTAAGGGACATCGATTCATATTAGCTATAACCGATTACTTTTCTAAGTGGGCAGAAGCAGTTCCTCTTGTTGAAGTAAAAACATCTAATGTGATTAGCTTCATCAAACATCATGTCATTTATCGCTTCGGGATTCCTCGACGAATAATTCATGACAATGGTCCACAATTCACCAGTCAGGCATTTTATCGGTTCTGTGATAAGAATCGAATTCAAAATTTGGCTTCTACGACTTATAATCCGGCTGCTAATGGTTTAGCCGAAGCTTTCAATAAGACGATTATTAAACTTCTCAAAAAGTTTGTCTCTTCTAATAAACGTGATTGGAACGAAAAACTTGGGGAATGTTTATGGGCTTATCGAACAACAGTCCGAACTCCTACTGGTTTTACACCATTTTCATTGGTTTATGGATGTGAGGCTGTTCTTCCCTTGGAAATCCAAATTCCATCTCTACGGATAGCCATTGCTAATGAGCTAACTATAGAGAATAATGATCGCTTACGACTCCAAGAACTTGAAGGATTGGATGAGAAGCGTCTTCAAGCACAACAGCATATTGAGCTATATCAAGCCCGTATATCTCGAACTTTCAATCGTAAAGTTAAAGAGAGGGTGTTCAAGGTTGACGAACTAGTATTGGCTGTTCGAAGACCGATGGTGATGACTCACAAAAGCAAAGGGAAATTCCAAGCAAAATGGGAGGGTCCTTATGTTATTGAGACTGTATTTTCTAATGGTGCCTATCGGTTATCAAAGCCTAATGGAGATCTGCTCATGATGCCTATCAACGGCAAATTCCTCAAGAAATACTATGTATAAAGAAGAAGGCGGATAAAAATAAAATTCCTTTATTTATTTTTGTTCTGAACAAAATTTTAAGGACCACTGCCTCCCTTATTGAATACATAATCAGCCAATGCTTCGAAGGTATCATTGCCTGAGTTCATGAAAAATCTGCAGGCAACCATCCTCAGTGCCTCTTCTTCAGGAGTTCTCCTTGGCTCTACTAAGAAAGCAAAGATATCTTGTGGTGGCTTGGGAGTAGAAGAGCTTTCGTCTACTTCGGTTGTCCCTGTCACAATTGGCTCAGCGGAGTGCGTCTCGACGACGTCCTCAACTTTCCTGGAGACTTCATTCTTTTGCTGCATATCCTTGGAAGACATTTCCAATAGAGGAGTGGAAATAAGAATGAAATATTACAAAGAGTTTTTGCCTATTTATAGGAGAGATCTGTTGATGAACCGGTCTTTGAAAACAACCTTTCATTCCCGAAAAGGTCTATCCGTCCATTCTATCAGGTTCATTCATTTAATTATGGAATTGAATCAAGGTTTTCTTTTCCCGAAAGTTATGTTGATTCATTCATACATTGATATGGACCTATATACTCATGACATCTGTCTCCTTATTCCCCATCTACCAAGGTTTGGTTAAGCTGGTTTCTTGTCTCCTGGGAGAGGAATTTTAAATATTCTATTTTATCAATTGATTAAAAAGTGGGATTCGTTATTTATCATGTTTTTACAAACTCTGGATAAATACTAAATTTACCTACTTTTCTTATCTATCATTTTCCATTTGACCTCTGCATAGAAATTAATCTAATTTTCTTTTGAGTCCTTATATACTGTCATGTCCATATTACCTCTGATAGTATTGTATACTCTAAAAACAGAAAACAAGATTTCATTATCTATCATGTCCATATCACATCCAGATAGATACAAATCATTGAGCATAGAAGACTTATCATTTCCATTCCCATATCATCAAAAAAGTCTATTACGTTTCTTAGAATTTCTTACAAGTTATAACGAAAATCTATTACATTCTTGGATTTTCATTCTATACACACAACGATAGCCTAATGGAGATCTATCGCTTCTTTGGATCTTCTTCGTCAGATTCGTTGTTGGTGTCAATTCCTTGCTGTCTGAACCTCTGCGGCGACCAGAACAGTAGGAATCAAACTCTGGTCTTCTCTCTCAGACGAGAGGAGAATCCCGGAGTATGGCAGCCCGAAGACATGTTACTGCCAATACAACTGGTGGAGGAGTGGCGGCCTCTCAAAGGAGATAGGAATGTATCCAGCATTGGGATACAATTCCTAGTCCTGCAGTGAAAGGAACTCTACTACCCGATTTCTCGGGATAGAGTTGACTCCACCATCCAACTCTCCGTGTATAAAGGCTCTTCATACCAACAGAGGAAGACCCTTCTATCTCACGAAGAGTTCTGAGTTGTCTGATTTGTGCGTCAAAAGCGCATGAGCTCCCTGATGTTGATGCCAGAAGCACGCTCTTCACAGCGTCAAAGTCACCAATGCCGGTTCTGGAAAAGCTCTTTAGCCAAACTTCTGCAGGAAACAACAAAGAAGAAGTGTTTTAAACAGAAGTACCATCAGATGCGTATGAGACGCTAACTAAAAAAAAACACAGATGCTCATGCGTCTTGTTTTATCTTCAACAAACTACAAGGCATTTTACGCCAGTGTCTCAGGTATACCACTATTCAGCAAGGCTTTTACGCTAGCGCTTCAGCAAGGCTTTTACGCTAGTGCTTTAGCAAGGCTTTTACGCTAGTGCTTCAACAAGGCTTTTACGCTAGTGCTTCAGCAAGGCTTTTACGCCAGTGCTTCAGGTGTACCACTATTCAGCAAGACTTTTACGCCAGTACTTCAGAAACTTCAAAGGCAGATAATTGCTTACGATCAGACTTACCACTTAGGTCAAATGGTTTGGCTCTAATAGTGGATGAATCTGCATCTGGTGATTGGGCGTATAAAGGAACGCCATTGGAAAGCATCGCCATTGTCATTTGTTGGAGAACGACATTGCGAAAAGTTATCTTCAGAGGAATAAGAATGAGAATATATGAAACATTCTCGGCTATTTATAAAGACTAAAGAAACTGTTGGGAGTCTATTTCGGGAAAAGATCCTATTGAAAGGCTCTCGTGACCACAAGACAGACGCCACGTGTCGGTTTGTTTCTTGGGAATGAACAACCATAGAAGTAGTCAAAAGAAGTGTTGAACAGTTCTATGTACCAACAGATGAGATTAACATCAAAACTTTATTTATAAAAAGGGGAGAGTGGACCCCTACATATAAGAGAGTCGCAATACATGGAATATCATTTTCTCTCTCCTTCGTTGGGTTGACGAAGGGAGGCACCTAACTCGTGCATATTGCGAATCCCAGAGCGACGCATCAAATTTAGAAACGCTTCGGCATCTTCTGAGCCTTTATATGCAGTCGAGGGACCACCATCGATGCGACTGAAGACTGCTGGAGTTAATCCAAAGCACTCTACAAAGTTGCGTGCTCGCTCAAAGTCAATCCTTGAGCCCGAAGCCTCTTCATTGTTAATCTCCTTCTTTGGCGCCATGTCACTATGGAGATAAATGTCAAGAGTGAAGAATTTCTCCTCATTTATATAATTAAATCAACTCTCCATATTCCTCATTGGAAACTGTTCTTTATTAATGCAAACTCGGAAAAGTGAAAAGGCGTTCGAAAGTTTCGAGAAGAAAATTCATTGTGACGGTTAAATGTTGACCGACACTATTTAATGATATTTTACGTCGACTGTTGGATATCCCCGCTTTTACGCGGATGACTGTTGCGTATCCCGAATTTTACGCTGACTGGTCAAATCTTAACTTTTACGCTGCTGTTCAAAGTGTTTTGAATTATGAAGACATTCGAAAACTTTGAAGGGGGTCTTGTAGGAGCGTAAAAAGTGCTTCACAGAATGAGTCAAAGTGATAGATCATTCTACTCAAATTGATCTACTTTATGCCGCAGGGAGGTTAAACACTTTACGCCCAAGTCAAGGATAATCGCTTTTACGCCTAAAGCAGCCAGGGTCAAGACATTGGTTTTACGCCTAAAGATAGGCTAACCCTCCTTTTACGCTGGACAAAGCTGTCAAAGTCTCACATTTAATGCAAAGTCTGACATGAAGATATTGATGATGGCATATACCACAGATTTCGAAGGGATTTGTTTTATACAGAGACCAATGTTGTCGTTTAGTATGTGGACTGAGCTACTTTACGCTCACACTATGGCTTCTTTTACGCACGGAGATTATATGAGTTTTTACGCTCGAAACTCGACGTGTGCGTAAAGTCTATTTGGGCTACTTTACGCTCAAGGTTATTTAATAACCACTTTACGCGAGAAATCTATGACAGGACTGTTTTACACCTAGTCCACTACTTTACGCTCAGAGTACATTGGGGTTGTTTTACGCCCTATTCTTCCTCATCAGTTGAGAACGTGGTCTGCCTACATGGCTTTCATGCCATACATCTCGAAGAACGTGGGTACGTGCATCCTATTCTTACTGAAATGATGGGACACGTGTCAACATATATAGAGGATGACTTCGGTCATGGGTGGCAGTTGTTAGCGTAAAGACGGAACTTTTGCTGAGTTTTTACGCACAAGAGCCCAAGTCTATAAATAGACTTATTTTTCTCAGAGACACACACACAGAGACAGGAGAAAAGACAGAGAGATTAGAACTCAGAGATTTTTGATTCTCTAGAGCATTCTTCTTCAACCTTTCTTTCAGAACAGAGTGAAGCAAAGCAGGAAAGCATTCGGCCTCGCCATCAGTGCCCAAGTGCGTCGATACCTTTCTGGTGACTTAGTTCTTCCAAGTTGTTCATCTTCAAGCAGCGATCTTCATCATCATCGTATGGTCCAAGGAACAAAGTGATCATTTACAGATCAGACTTCTACAGCAATACTTTTCCAGAATCAAATTTGTACTTCTTGTACTTTTTCTCGTTTTATTTTCAAAATCCGATTTCCAGGCATTTTGTTAAGTGAAACAGTAAGGACTTCGTATGAAAACTTGCGAGATTTTCCAATAGTGGATTCAACTGGAAGCTAGAGTTCTTCCGACTGGACAAGTCCTCACAAGAGGGAAACCAGTATAAATCTCGGTATTTGCGTTTGTCTTCTGATCACTTTTAATTTCTATCATTTACTTTTGTGATTATTATTATATCTGTGATCTAACTGCTAACAAGTTTTTAATTAGCAATATTCTGCTGCCTACTCTATTCACCCCCCTCTAGAGTATTCTGCTTTACGATTTCGTTCCTACAGTAAGTAGCGCTCATCCGAGTCACTATTGGCCCAAAATGTGTATAAAAATAAATGTAGCCCCTACGCTAATAACTGTCCCCTTCCTCCAATGATACTATACATGCGTCGTCTCCACGACACTGTTTAATCCTTAATAACTGCCAAGTCTTCTACACAAATCTATTAGCAGTTATATCCTAACGCACGTCCTGTACGCACCAATGATCAGTCAGCACGCAAGTCCGCATCTATATGCGACTCACAACTCACACACAATCCGTGGCACATCGTGACAGTATATGAGATGCACTAAACATACGGTGGTCCCTTAACTCTAAGTCAATCGCATAAAGTATAGTAATTTGCAACTACATAGGGTTTGAAAGAAACAACTTGAAAATAAATAAAACATGCATGATATTGAGCAGGAAATTTAAACAGTAAATGCAAGGTGTCTTGTCTGGTGTGTCGCCTGAGGTTGTGCAATGATAGTGATGTCCTATTTTGTCCAAAAGCCATGTTTGATGTGAAGAAGTCCGAAGGAAATAAGTATGTGATTAGCCATGGTCAGAAGTCATATATTCTAAGAGGAAGATTTGATTTATGTAAAAGATAATTCTCGATTTAAAATATATATATATATATATATATATATATATATATATATATATATATATATATATATATATATATATATATATACCCATTTAGAAAAATAATCATAACTATCTAGGAAAAAAATATATTTTGTATTTGTTTAAAATCAATATTTTATTAAGAAAATATTTTACATAAATATCTAAAACTTCAAGAGAAATCATTGGAGGCTTAAAACTCTTATAAATTCTTTAAACTGTAAAGTTAAAAATATTTATAACTTATTTATAATATTGGAAAACTATAATTTATTGATCAAATTATTTGTAGGTAAATATTCTAAAAATTTATTTTGAGAATTCTAATAAAAATTAATTTAGGTCAAAACTATAATTTAATTAGATGAAAAATACGCCAATAATAGGTTTAGGGCTTCTAACTTTATTTGGAAATAGATACATGGTTCAAGTCTAATATATATACACATATATATTTAACAATAATTTAAAAATATTTAATACATTTATTTTAATAAATATAGGATATGTAAATAATAATAATAATTAAAAAAATTTCTTTTCTTCTTTTTTTATAATAATTTACAAATACATTAGTATAATACTAACAAACTGAATTTAATAATAAAATAAATAAGAATTATAATATTTACACTATTTCTTCTCTTCTCCCCCAAATGACACAGATAGAGAGAGAGAGAGAGAGATGGGAAAAGAGTGAAGAAACGAGAGGGAGAGAGTGAGTGATCGAGAGAAGAGGGGGTTTCTTACTGTGGCTCGGCCGGCTCGTCGACGGCGAAGCGCGGCGACGGTGGCGCTGTGGGCGGAAGACTGAGGGGCATGCGCCGGCGAGGATCCGCGAGGCGGCGGCGGCGAATTGTGAAGGCGGCGGCATGTAGGCGATGGGCGACCGAAGGCGCGGGCGTTGGGGAACTCCGGCACGGCGGTCGGATCCGCGGCAGTGAGCGTCGCAGCAGAGGCGCGAGCGCTGGGCCTGGGCCGGTGTGAGAAAAAGAGGCGAGGATTCTCCACGGTAGTCACCGCGCACTCGTGCGGCGGATCTTGCCGAGGTGACGCGTACCCGATAGCAATGAAAGTACGGTACGGGCTGGATATCGGGGCGTCCACAGAGGATGGGCGGAGGAGATCGGCCAAATCGCGGGGAACAGACGCCCAGCATGGCGGCGGGCCAGGGACGGCACTATCGTAGAAGAAAGATGGAGAGGACTGCTGTCGACATGGGGCGGAGAGGGTCTGCAGCGGGGCATGGCTCCGGCGTTCACCAGACGCGACGAAGGTGAGCGGACTTTTATTTTCCCCTTTCTTTCTGAGGTGGTTGTTCGGTGGGTTGGTCGGGGTTTCGACGGGTTGGGGTTTTGCCGATGCCGGCGGGGGCGAGGATGGCTGTGTTAATGGCGGTGGTCGTTGCGGTGTCCGGGTGACGGTGATGTTCGAAGATTTGGTGGCGTGGGGCTCTGGTTTGTGGCTGATGGTGAAGGTTGGATAAAGGTTTGCTGGCATGGTGGTGTTGGCTGTTGCCTCGATCGGGGTGGTCGAAAGAAGAGGTGGTGATGGCGGCAATGATGTTGGCAGTGGACGGACGGACATAGGGAAGGCTGAGGGTTTGATGGGAACATACGGCTGGTGGTATTTAGGGGGTTGCGGTTGGCCGGAAGCCTGCAGGTATGGCGGTGATGATGAGGTTCTGGTGGCGGTGGCGATGAAGGGGAGGTGCTGCCGCCGGGAGGGTAGGGTTAGGATTAGGGTTTGATAGGAATTGGCCATGTCGGGTGTGTCCGACACGGTAGTGGTGGCGAGGATATGCGTCCGGAATTGTCGGACGCGAAGAGGAATAATGTACATGTACTGGGAGAATAGTGGATGTGGGAGGGCACAAACACGATGCACACTATGGTTGTGGTAGAGAATTATAGATTAGTACCTGCCTATATATAGGATGTGGGAATACACATTTGGATAAGGATTAGGTTTTGTTTAAATCCAATTAGATAATTCAAATTAAATCAATAAACAAATCCAAATTCAAATTAAATTTCAATTTAAAACTAGATAATCTAAACTCAATTTAAGTATAAATTCTATCTTTAAACTATTTAAATTAAATCTATAAAATCAAATCGAGATTTAAAATGGCCACAATAATTTTCAAATATATTTTCCAAAAATATCAATAATAATAATTTCGAAAATTATGTTATTATTTAAAATATCTAATAAATTATTACGAAATATATATGTATACACAAATAATATTTACATAAATATACTTTTCTAATATACCATTTTATAATAATATTATTTATTATTATAACTGTATAAATGAAAGACTTTTCATAAATAAATCATAAACTTGGAAATTGTGGTACGATAGCTAAAATATATATTATTTTTGAAATTACAAAAATAAAAAAATGTTTTTCAAAACAAATATGTACGCTCGCACATCTTCGCACTCGTCGAGCAATTACGAAACGCAATTCTCGCACGCTACGCAAATACGACAATGCGAACTTGTATGCGACGTGCAGATACGAAGCACAAAATAAATAAAAATATTTATTTTAAAAAAATCGTAGTAGAAATTTAGGGGGTTTACATCCTACCTAACTTAAAAAAATTTCGTCCTCGAAATTTAGAAATAATTAGGGTAGTTAGGGCTGAAGAGTTGGAAAGAGTTTATGGATCAAAAATTTAAGCAATGATTCGAAAATGAAATCCAAAGTCAACAAGCAATTTGAATAACGGCTATTTAGATAACTAGACAAATAGAATTTGGATTTAGTTTGGAAGATGATCATATGACAACCCATCAGTATCCCAATCACACCACCATAAAATATCATATAATGTGTAATCTAAAAATAGGTAATAACTTCCTCGACCTATAAATATCTCCATCCTTCAAAACCCAAATTCATGTCGATGTCGCCACGATCTTTTAAGTTTGCGATCAAAATCGTCAATGTCTTTCGATACTCTACCCTTCATCTATTTCCCTTTAAATTTATATTCCATAGAAAAAAAAATTTAATTCCTTGTACATGTTTCCTTTTCTTCTTTACTACATTTGAGATCTATTCAAAAGAAAACTCGCAAAATGTAAATTCCAGAAATATTTGAATGCAGTATCTCATGATAGGATTTAAATTCAACAAGTATCTATCTTCTTCTTCCAACATGTGTATATATATATTTCTCAAACTAATTTCGTCTTCCATACTCTCTTCGAAAATTTAAATTCATCACATCTTCAATTTATTTAGTCGTAGGTAAGAATCACTTCATCATAAAAATATATTCTCATAGCATCAAGAATTTAAAAATCACCTTCGATTTTGAAGTAACCTTGAAATCTAATAACATTAACACCCTATTTATCATCTCAATAATTTCTTAACAATAAAGTACAAAGTTGTCAATCGAGAAGCCTACTCTCCTCGATCGTATCTTCATAACACAATCTTTTATCATAATATTTTGTTTTTCTTCAATCCTTTATTTATTAGTGTCTTTCTCGAAAATTGGAATAAATAATCCTTAATTTATGATGGCAAAATGAACTCATCCTAAATTCATATCAATAACCATCCTTGATCGTATTCCTTAAATATCAAAATTAAAAGTACTTACACTCAAAGTTTGATTAACTAATCATTGTCAACCTTGGATTCTATTTACCTTCGCTCCGCATTACATTCCTCCTTTTATCTTGTAGGGTTGACCATGTATTTCAATTTATGACCAATCTACATATTCCTTATAATCGGACTCTCGGCATAATCTATAACATTTATCTCCATTATGGCTTTCTCTAATCTAGGCATGTATAACTGAAGAACGTCATGACCAATTCTATTCTTCAAGCAAAGAATCATACAAGGAATAAGGTTGCCTACACTACGGAGGAATCATAGTGAAATATGTGTGAAGAAATTTAATCGGAAGGAAGAAAAGTGAGGGTTGTTAATATTGCATGGAGAGTAGAAGGGTGTTATGCGTAAGTAAATCAAGATAAGGCATGAAAATAAAATGGCAAGGTTAAGCAATCAAGTTAACACACAAAGTCTGATGCATAATAAGGAACTAAGCAGGTCACAATCATATATCGGTTTGAAGGAATTGAGTCGAGGTTCATGGTCGATAAATATATCGGTATCATGGTAAAGGTTACAATTTAGTCTTTTTGGCCCAAAAGTCATATCATGAAAGTAGAGTACAAGAAGACATGTTTTAGTGGCACGTGATATACCTACATGAAGGTGGGCTCGTCTAGGGCTTGCATATGAATTTGTTAGATGGAAAAGTCTAGTGTTGTGCTCCAAATATCCAAGTCACGGTAAATGATACAAAAGAATTTAAAATAGAAAGTGGGAGTTCATGAAATAATGATCAACGCACAAAAGTAAATGACCAAGCTAAGGCATAAAATAATGATAATTCAGATTCTAGTAATTTAAGGTAAAATAAGTTAGGAGTACAGTTTCTATAGCTATGATAGCCACTTAGATGGAGTATAATTAAGGAACAATCTAATCATTTCTCAAGTTTCAAATGGTTAGAAAGTCACGATAAAATCTAGGTTTGAGTGAGTCAAGATTGAGATATCTTCACATAGTTTGGTAGATGACTTAACTACATTTGAGTACATACAACTATCATGGCAATTAATGAGGAATACTTGTATCCCATTAGGGTGACTTGCTTGCTTCTTGGTTCTCTACCAATATTTGATCTAATCACAAATTTCAAGTTCCTCAACAGTTTCGAAGTAAAATCTCAAGATACTCCATCAAGTATTTAATCATAACTTAAAGTTTAATTTCCTTTAAATAAATTCCAAATAACCTTCATCATATCTAATGCGGCACAACTAAATTTTCATAATAAACCATCACTTTTAAAATTTTCCAATTCTCAAATGTACCTCGAGATAAACTCTTAGCCCGTTTCATCAATCACAAATCATGTAACTCAAATTAATTCTTTTTTTTACCAAAATTAAATGTCCATAATCAAGGCTTTAAACTTGAAATCTAATTAACTTTTTAAATCATAGATCATATGACACAATTTAAAATTTAAATTTTCCTTCAAAGTCGCTTTCATACCCTCCAAATATTTAAACAAAATTTTACCATCATTTCTTCCACTCAAAAATTAAATAAACTTATAAATCGTACGACTCAATTTTCAACCTCAAGCTCTCTCAAACTAAACTTTCGTCTTCTCTAGTTGTCTAAAAATCATAATTAAAACTTCTTAAATAATCTCGAGATAAACTTTATAATATTACAATCCAAACTTTTAAAGTTAACCGTAAATCATGCGTCACAATATAAAAACTTAAGTTATTTCTCAATCGATTTCATATCCCTAATAAATCATAACTATTTCACCATTTCAAAAAAAAATTTGTAAATCAAAAATTTGTTTTCTCGATCTAGCTATCCTCTTATGTATACCACCTTGTAATAACAAAATAGAATTCTAACTATCCTTTGAAGGCGGTAATATGCTACTATCCAACTTGGAATAACTAATCCTTAAGATCATATCTCTAGAAAAAATAAATGCCATTATACTCAAATATAACCTCAATGGATATTATTTGTCAATATAATCCTTTTAGCCATAGGGTTGACCAATAAGTATATAGTAGTGTAGTCATCTTTCTAATCATGTTTAAGTACGAGATGATAGGGTGTTGGTAGAAAGAGTTCAAACAAGATGCAAAAATCAAGGGAAGCCACGAGAGTCGGAATATGAAAATCAAGGAAGGTCAAGAAAGGTAATCAAGTATGTGGATAAGATTCCTAGATTCTAATCCTATATTGCAGGCCCGTTCGGTACAGTCATGTAACCGAAACGGCAAACTTGACCTGCGTGGGCCACCACAAAAATATGTAACGCCCCAGTCCTAAAATACTTGGGACTAGATACGTATCATGCCAGCTGTATACATACGAGTAAATATACGGCTCGTATGTATACATAAGCTGTAAATGTAGAAAGCCAAGACACATAATTTCATCCACGAAGATAAATAATGATATAAAAATAACTTTGAGTTTGTCATGTATACAATAGTTGGGCGGAGACAAATCCACTACCAACTAAATTAAATATGGAAAAATATACAAAGAAAGAATTGGTCGAACGAGAGCAAGTGACAAGTCCAAGAGCAATCATCACGAAAAGGTATGGCCTTTAGCTAGAGCACCTGCAAGAAAACCACGAAACACACACCTGAAGGGATCACCAGGTCCTCAGAGGGACGTAACAAGACACATAATATCATGCCATAAACTGAATAGTAAGAGCTAAATAGAAAATATACATGCGTAAAGGTTCCTAACCATTCTATGTGATAGGTACTTTGAGGACAATGTTCTACGCAGGGGCTGTAGGATCAGCAGAGTAATAAAGAGTGGCCATCGGCCCGGGGCAGTAAGTAGCGCTCATCCGAGTCACTATCGGCCCAAAATGTATGTAAAAATAAATGTAGCCCCTACGCTAATAACTGTCCCCTCCCCCCAATGATACTATACATGTGTCGTCTCTACGACACTGTTTAATCCTTAATAACTGTCAAGTCTTCTACACAAATCTATTAGCAGTTATATCCTAACGCACGACCTGTACGCACCAATGATCAGTCAGCACGCAAGTCCGCATCTATATGCGACTCACAACTCACACACAATCCGTAGCACATCGTGACAGTTTATGAGATGTACTAAACATACAGTGGTCCCTTAACTCTAAGTCAATCGCATAAAGTATAGTAATTTACAACTACATAGGGTTTGAAAGAAACAACTTGAAAATAAACAAAACATGCATGATATTGAGCAGGAAATTTAAACAGTAAATGCATGGTGTCTTGCCTGGTGTGTCACCTGAGGTTGTGTAATGATAGTGATGTCCTGTTTTGTCCAAAAGCCATGTTTGATGTGAAGAAGTCCGAAGGAAATAAGTATGTGATTAGTCATGGTCAGAAGTCATATATTCTAAGAGAAAGATTTGATTTATGTAAAAGATAATTCTCGATTTAAAATATATATATATATATACCCATTTAGAAAAACAATCATAACTATCTAGAAAAAAAAATATTTTGTATTTGTTTAAAATCAATATTTTATTAAGAAAATATTTTACATAAATATCTAAAACTTCAAGAGAAATCATTGGAGGCTTAAAACTCTTATAAATTCTTCAAACTGTAAAGTTAAAAAATATTTATAACTTATTTATAATAGTGGAAAACTATAATTTATTGATCAAATTATTTGTAGGTAAATATTCTAAAAATTTATTTTGAGAATTCTAATAAAAATCAATTTAGGTCAAAACTATAATTTAATTAGATGAAAAATACTCCAATAATAGGTTTAGGGCTTCTAACTTCATTTGGAAATAGATACATGGTTCAAGTCTAATATATATACACATATATATATTTAACAATAATTTAAAAATATTTAATACATTTATTTTAATAAATATTGGATACGTAAATAATAATAATAATTAAAGATTTTCTTTTCTTTTTTATAATAACTTACAAATACATTAGTATAATACTAACAAACTAAATTTAATAATAAAATAAATAAGAATTATAATATTTATACTATTTCTTCTTTTCCCTCTAAATGACACAGATAGAGAGAGAGAGAGAGAGAGATGGGAAAAGAGTGAAGAAACGAGAGGAAAAGAGTGAGTGATCGAGAGAAGAGGGGGTTTCTTACTGTGGCTCGGCCGGCTCGTCGGCGGCGAAGCGCGACGACGGTGGCGCTATGGGCAGAAGACTGAGGGGCATGTGTCGGCAAGGATCCGTGAGGCGGTGGCGACGGCTTGTAAAGGCGGCGGCGTGGAGGAGATGGGCGACCGACGGCGCGGGCGTTGGAGAACTCCGGCACGGCGGTCGGATCCGCGACGGTGAGTGCCGCAGCAGAGGCGCGGGCGCTGGGCCTGGGCCGGCACGAGAAGAAGAGTCGGGGTTTCTCCGCGGTAGTCACCCCGCACTCGCACAACAGATCTTGCCGAGGTGACGCGTACCCAACGGCAAAGAAAGTGCGGTACGGGCTGGATGTCGGGGCGTCCACAGAGGACGGGCAGAGGAGATCGGCCAAATCGCGGGGGAACAGACGCCCAGCGTGGTGGTGCGCCAGAGACGGCACGATCGCAGAAGAAAGATGGTGAGGACTGCTGTAGACATGGGGCGGAGAGGGTCTGCATGGGGCATGGCTCCGGCGTTCACCGGACGCGGCGAAGGTGAGCGGACTTTTATTTTCCCCTTTCTTTCTGAGGGTGGGTTGGCCGGGGTTTTGACGGGTTGGGGTTTTGCCGATGGCGACGGGGCGAGGATGGATGTGTTAATGGCGGTGTTGGTTGCGGTGTCCGGGTGACGGTGATGATCGAGGATTTGGTGGCGTGGGGCTCTGGTTTGTGGCTGATGGTGAAGATTGGATAAAGGTTTGCTGGCATGGTGGTGTTGGCTGTTGCCTCGATCGGGGTGGTCGAGAGGAGAAGTGGTGATGGCGACAATGATGTTGGCAGTTGATGGACGGACATAGGAAAGGCTGAGGGGTTGATGGAAACATACGGCTGGTGGTGTTTAGGGGGTTGCGGTTGGCCGGACGCCTGCGGGTGTGGCGGTGATGATGAGGTTCTGGTGGTGGTGGCAGTGATGGGGAGGTGCTACAGCCGGGAGGGTAGGGTTAGGATTAGGGTTTTATAGGAATTGGCCATGTCGGGTGTTTCCAATACGGTGGTGGCGGCGAGGATATGTGTCCGAATTGTCGAACGCGAAGAGGAATAATGTACATGTACTGGGGGAATAGTAGATACGGGAGGGCACAGACACGTTGCATATTATGGTTGTGGTAGAGAATTATGGATGAGTACCTGCCTATATATAGGATATGGAAATACCAGTTGGATAAGGATTAGGTTTTGTTTAAATCCAATTAGATAATTCAAATTAAATCAATAATCAAATCCAAATTCAAATTAAATTTCAATTTAAAACTAGATAATCTAAACTCAATTTAATTATAAATTCTATCTTTAAACTATTTAAATTAAATCCATAAAATTAAATCGAGATTTAAAATGGCCACAATAATTTTCAAATATATTTTTCAAAAATATCAATAATAATAATTTTGAAAATTATGTTATTATTTAAAATAACTAATAAATAATTATGAAATATATATGTATGCACAAATAATATTTATATAAATATACTTTTCTAATATACCATTTTATAAGAATATTATTTATTATTATAACTGTATAAATGAAAGGTTTTTCATAAATAAATCATAAACTTGTAAATTGTGGTACGATAGCTAAAATATATATTATTTTTGAAATTACAAAAAAAAATGTTTTTCAAAACAGATATGTACGCTCGCACATCTTCGCACTCGTCGAGCAATTACGAAACGTAATTCTCGCACGCTACGCAAATACGACAATACGAACTTGTATGTGACGTGCAGATACGAAGCACAAAATAAATAAAAATATTTTTTAAAAAAAAATTATAGTAGAAATTTATGGGGTTTACAGTGCACACCTAGACTATAGGTCATATGAAGTCACTATGGTCCCTAAGGGGTTATTTTACTATTTTAGATTTTTTATATTTTTTTTTGGAATTTTTAGATAATTTTATATATAGTTTTATTATTTTCTTGAGCTTCTAGGATTTACTATAAGATCACTCGAGAGTATTTTTGAGGACAAATAAATTATTTGGGCTCTAAAACCCTCAAACAATTTTCTAGAATTTTCTAGGAATTTTTAGGAATTTTCTAGGATTTATTTAGAATTTTTAGGATTTTTCCTGATTTTTATTTAATTTTCTGTAATTAAAAACTCTATTTTCTAATATATATATACCCAGTCAGCCGAGCGGGGGCCCACACGTCAGTCGTTGGCGTGCGGGGTGCGGGCTCACCTGTCAGCGCTGACAGCGCTGAGTTGGCGGTGGCTTCCTTATATGGAAGCCTAATTGTTGAGATGGCTCAGCCAAGCCGGGCGCTTGCTGGGCCGTTGGATTCCAGCGGGTGGGCGCAGATGCTGCCACATGGCAGTCCGAAGCCGACTCGCAAACGGCTTAGCAGCTCTTTCATATATATATATATATATATATATATATATATATATATATATATATATATATATATATATATATATATATAGTTTAGGTTTTTCGAAAACCCTATACTTATTTCCAGCAGCTTTTTGTGGGAGAGTTCTAGAGGAGTCCTAGACTTCGCGGAGGGTTTACTGTTGATCTAGACATCCGTTTTGTGCGCCATTTTTATATTAGAAGCGTATTGAGGTCAGGTTTCTGAATATATATTTATTTTCTGAAATTTTCTTCTCTAAATTCTGGATAATTCTTTGAGTGTCGGTTGTCCAAAAATTAATGCGTCATACGGTTTTCGAGATTCCAAGTGATCCTGAATTCCGATCCGCGATCCGTTTGAAGTTTTGGAGAGCTGACACCGAGCTCTACAACATATAATTTTTCCAGAAATTCATAGTTTCATCTAATAGTTTATTTTATTCGTAGAAGTCAGATTTGGTCAACGATTCATCGATTTGGTCACTGTTAGCCATAATGGCGATAACTTTTGACCAAATCATGATTTTGCGGCACGGTCGATTCCAGTGCACTCATGGTGCTGAAATCTACCATATTGCACCCTCAAACTTTTGAAGACATAATGTTTGACTAGTTAGTCAATAGTATGTCTCGGTTTGCGTGCCACGGGTCCCGAATTTGGAACTGTGACTTTTTTTGGCCAAATATTTTTCTTTAGATTCTATTTTTAGATTTAAATAGGTTAAAATAGGTTTTTAGATTATTTATTCCATAATTAAAATAGGATTAAATATGTTAACCCCTTAGCTACTTTCTAAGGTTTTTAGTGTGGGAATTGTATATCTAACTTGTGGTTGTTTGTGCGACGGGGTTCGTGGGATGATGCATGATTTGATAGCTTCTAGGTTAGAGTTCATCTTGTTTTCAACTTGTGAAATCAATCCGTCCAGGAGTTCATGCAAGTACTTGTTGACGCCTTCATGTGCATTTACTTTATATCGTCGTATTTCACTTATACATGCTGTCTTCCGTGTCTTGACTGTTACACACACGAGAGTTGAGTGTTTGACTATTGATCATGTTTTCTCATTGTTATCGTGATCATTATTGTTATCGTGTTTTCATAATTGTGTGGTATGGATATTGGAGGGGTATAATTACTAGGCACGTGGATAAAGCCCAGATTATATTGTTGGCAACTCTCCCGGTTACGAGGGCGGGCCTTATAACCTCATCGTTCGCCCAAGCCGTCCATGTGTAGGAACATTGTACTTCTCACGACACGAGCACTACGAGTGATTATATGAGTCCCTGTACTTTTCATGTTTGTTACTTTCCTTATCAGTTTCTTCCATCCCATGATTTCTTGTTCATATTGTTCATTGTTTCCATTGATTGTTATTTTCCATGTTTAGTATTTTATTGCTTTATATTGTACTTGTATCATGTTGGTTTAGACTTGTACTTGTTTCAGTCCAGACTGGATAACTATTTTTCAGCTTTAGACGACAAGATCTGTCCCGAGGTCTACGATGAGTATGTTGGCGACCCTGACGTCACTGGCATATCCGATTTCGGCACTGATACGAATTAGCATATTTTCTTCCTTATGGATTCTCATTAGTTAGTTGTTATAGTTATAGAGTTTAGTTTATTTTATTTACTGCTATCCGGGATTGTTCCCGAGACTTTATGAGTTGTAGTGAATTATTTGATAATTATGATATTGAGACTATTGGATATCTTTGGTGATTATTGATGGCTTAGTTGTGGATGATATATATATGCGTGTTGTGCTTATTGTGGACCATTGTTATCATAGACAGTGTACTACCGCCGATGCTGCGGCGTAGGCTGGACTTGGTCATGAACTCGTATCTGAAAAGCGGGCGTGGGTCGTGACAAGTTTTTATGGTGGCCCATGCAGGTCCAATTTTGCAAAAGACTGCGAACTCGTGGTAGTGCTTAAGTTAGCTATACTACTACGAGCCTACAAATAGAATTGAAGTTAGGAGGTTATATCATCCACAAAATAGGATTTCTAACCCTATGAGTCTATTTTATCTTAGGATCTTATTATTTCTTAATTGCATCTTGCTTGATTCCGTCCGTGATTTCTTCGATATGTTTGTATCTACCGTTCTAACTATATCCTTTCTTTCGTTTTAGTTTACAAGGGTTGAGACAAGGCGCAATGCGATCCGTAAGGGAAAAAGGGTAGCTAACCCTTATGCTACTCCCGAGCCCGAAGGATCGACAACAGAGAGTACAGAATTTATAGAGCCCTCTAACTATCAACCAGATAGAGTTAGTGCTGAAGATCTTCCACCACCACCACCAACAGCCCCAACCCAAGGAGTAAATGTGGATGGAGCTCATATCCTTACGATACTCCAGGGCATGATGGAGACTCAGTAGAGATATGCAAATGTTCTGGAGAGGAGCGTAGAAATACGACAAGATCGTATGGGCACTATTGATGGGTTTCGCAAGATGAACCCACCTCCCTTTACTGGCTCGGAGAAACCTATAGAAGTCACCAACTGGCTAATGGAGATAGAGGTACTACTAGAGACATCGAAGCTGCCACCGAAGAAATGGATGAAAGTAGTGAAGTTGCAGCTCAAGGATAATGCACATCATTGGTGGGTTGCATAAGAAAGGCGGTTGGGTAAGAATGTGTTATGGAAAGAGTTTACGGACCTCTTCAACACCATGTTCTTTCCCACAACAGTACGGAAGGAGCTACGGGATCAGTTCATACGACTAGAGCAAGAAAGCATGACAGTGGACGAATATGATACAAAATTTAGTCGTTTGAGTCGTTTTGCTCCTGCTCTTGTATCTACAGAAGAAGAGAAGGCGGAGAAGTTCCATTATGGGTTGAATTACAAGTTGCAGAGTTTGACAACATCAATAGACCCAACATCCTATACGGATATCTTGAATGCAGCTAGGCGTCAAGAATCAATCCTAAGATAGAAAGTAGCTTCCCAAAAGAGAGGTAGAGATGGCAGTCATCATGAACCATCAAAACGTCCTAATATTTCTCAGAAGACCCTTCAAATCCAACATCAACATCATCCTCCAACTAGGGTGGTATCATCCCAGCCACAACAACAGCATATCCCGCCCAAGTCTAAGTATAATTATTATGGAAGAGAAGGACACAAGTGGGATCATTGTAGGAAGAGGTTAGGACTTTGTCTCCTTTGTGGATCGCCAAACCACCAAGTGCAAGAATGCCCCACAACACCAGCTCATAAGCCAGTTTTACAATAGCAATCCGGAGGAGCACAACGTCAAGGATAAGCATTTGTGGCTGTGACTCAATCCCAAGACATAAGTAACTTAAAATATGTTTCCTTGAAACCCTTCTTTAGTTTTAGTTGTTAGATAGGATGCATGATTAGTTAGTTTGTAGTATGCTTATTATTGATCAGTTCCCTTATGTTCCTAGCCATTATCTCTCTCCGTGACGTAGTTTACGAATTATTACTTGTAAGAGTTATGTATTATATTATATTGTTAGTGAAGTTTGATTTTTGAGGACAAAAATCTTTTAAGGGGGGTAGTTTGTAGCATTTGGTTTCCTAAAAAAATATTTTTATAATTTTGGAGAATATATTTTTTATTTTATTTATTACTATTAGGTATAGAGTGATTAGAATTATTATTAAATAGGGATTTGAATTTGAGCTCACAAGGGTGCACACCTAGACTATAGGTCATATGAAGTTACTATGGTCCCTAAGGGGTTATTTTACTATTTTAGATTTTCTGTATTTTTTTGGAATTTTTAGATAATTTTATATATGATTTTATTATTTTCTTGAGCTTCTAGAATTTACTGTAAGAGCACCCGAGAGTATTTTTGAGGACAAATAAATTATTTGGGCTCTAGAACCCTCAAACAATTTTCTAGAATTTTTTAGGAATTTTTAGAAATTTTCTGGGATTTATTTGAAATTTTTAGGATTTTTCCTGATTTTTATTTAATTTTTTGTAATTAAAAACTCTATTTTCTAATATATATATATATATATATATATATATATATATATATATATATATATATATATATATATATATATATATATATATCCAGTCAGCCGAGCGGGGGGCCCACACGTCAGCCGCTGGCTTACGAGGTGCGGGCCCACCCGTCAGTGCTGACAGCGCTGAGTTGGCGGTGGCTTCCTTATATGGAAGCCGAATTGTTGAGCTGGCTCAGCCAAGCCGGGAGCTTGCTGGGCCGTTGGATCCCAGCGGGTGGGCGCAGATGCTGCCACGTGGCAGTCCGAAGCTGACTCGCAAATGGCTTAGCAGCTCTTTCCTGTATATATATTATATATATATATATATATATATATATATATATATATATATATATATATATATATATATATATATATATATATATATATATATAGTTTAGGTTTTTCGAAAACCCTATATTTATTTCCAGCAGCTTTTTGTGGGAGAGTTCTAGTGGAGTCCTCGACTTCGCGGAGGGTTTGCCGTTGATCTAGACGTCCGTTTTGCGCGCTGATTTTTTATTAGAAGCGTATTGAGGTAGGTTTCTGAATATATACTTTATTTTCTGAAATTTTGTTCTCGAATTTCTGGATAATTGTTTGAGTGTCGGTTGTCCAAAAATTAATACGTCGCACGATTTTCGAGATTCCAAGTGATCCCGAATTCCGATTTGCAATCCGTTTGAAGTTTTGGAGAGCTGACACCGAGCTCTACAACATATAATTTTTCCAGAAATTTAGAGTTTCATCTAATATTTTATTTTATTCATAGAAGTCAGATTTGGTCAACGATTCATCGATTTGGTCACGGTTAGCCATAATGGCGATAACTTTTGACCAAATCATGATTTTGCGGCATGGTCGATTCTAGTGCACTCATGGAGCTGAAATCTACCATGTTGCACACTCAAACTTTTGAAGACGTAATGTTTGACTAGTTAGTCAATAGTATGTCTCGGTTTGTGTGCCACGGGTCCCGAATTTGGAACCGTGATTTTTCTTGGCCAAATATTTGTCTTTAGATTCTATTTTTATATTTAAATAGGTTAAAATAGGTTTTTAGATGGTTTATTCCATAATTAAAATAGGATTAAATATGTTAACCCATTCGCTACTTTCTAAGGTTTTTAGTGTAGGAATTGTATATCTAACTTGTGGTTGTTTGTGCGACGGGGTTCGTAGGATGATGGTATGATTTGATAGCTTCTAGGTCAGAGTTCATCTTGTCTTCAACTTGTGAAATCAATCCGTCCAGGAGTTCAGGCAAGTACTTGTTGACGCCTTCATGTGCATTTACTTTATATTGTCGTATTTCACTTATACATGCTATCTTCCGTGTCTTGACTGTTACACACACGAGAGTTGAGTGTTTGACTATTGAACATGTTTTCTCATTGTTATCGTGATCATTATCGTTATTGTGTTTTCATGATTGTGTGGTATGGATATTGGAGGGGTATAATTACTAGGCACGTGGATAAAGCCCAGATTATATTGTTGGCAAGTCTCCCGGTTACGGGGGCGGGCCTTATAACCTCATCGTTCGCCCAAGCCGTCCATGTGTAGGAACGTTGTACTTCTCACGACACGAGCACTACGAGTGATTATATGAGTCCCTGTACTTTTCATGTTTGTTACTTTCCTTATCAGTTTCTTCCATCCCAAGATTTCTTGTTCATATTGTTCATTGTTTCCATTGATTATTATTTTCCATGTTTAGTATTTTATTGCTTTATATTGTACTTGTATCATGTTGGTTTAGACTTGTACTTCTTTCAGTCCAGACTGGATAACTATTTTTCAGCTTTAGACGACAAGATCTGTCCCGAGGTCTACGATGAGTATGTTGGCGACCCTGACGTCACTGGCGTACCCGATTTCGGCACTGATACGAATTAGCATATTTCCTTCCTTATGGATTCTCATTAGTTAGTTGTTATAGTTATAGAGTTTAGTTTATTTTATTTACTACTATCCGAGATTGTTCCCGAGACTTTATGAGTTATAGTGAATTATTTGATAATTATGATATTGAGACTATTGGACATCTTTGGTGATTATTGATGGCTTAGTTGTGATAACAATGGTCCACAATAAGCACAACACGTATATATATATATATATATATATATATATATATATATATATATATATATATATATATATATATATATATGCGTGTTGTGCTTGTTGTGGACCATTGTTATCATAGATAGCGTACTACCGTCGATGCTGCGGCGTAGGCTGGACTTGGCCACGAACTCGTATCCCGAAAAGTAGGCACGGGTCGTGACAGAGTTTAAGTGTTAAAAACACCACACACAGAGTACAAAATAAATACATAACAAGGTAGCTAAAGATGAAACCAAACATCAGTCCTAGTAGTCTAATCAAAGCATTACTGGTGACTCCTCTAGGCTAGCTGGATCCTCCAAGTTCTTTGTAAAATTTTATCAACGTATCCAGTCAGGATTGGAGCGAATACATAACTCTAAAAGCAGTTCCAAAACATGGTAGAAAATATAGAGCTAACAACAAAATAAAGTACATGACGTGCTATAAAGAGAAGTACAAAAATATAGGAGATACAGATAAGTAAACTGAGTACATGAAATAAGAAATAGCATCTATAAAATGCAATAAATATAAGTGTTTCAGAGCATAAGATGGTTATGTGATTGGTTTAGGTTGCACATGAGTAATCTATGGTAACTCTATTATACGTGAGGGTATAACAGATATATATATACATGAGTACACTTGTAAACCCCTTAACCCAAATTTTTTCCTCATTTATTAAAATTTTCCCTATTGTCTCTTTTATTGGTTATGGTTTTTATTTAAAATGTCAATTAGAGGATAGGGGTTTCTTGCAAAGACCAGGATAGCAAGGGTTTAATTGCAAGAATGCAAGTTTAAACCCTGTTGGCCGATCCTTTTACAGACTTGGTGTTTGAATTCAAATTCTGATTTGAGGGGTTAATCCAAATACTTCATTTAAATCAAGAAGGAAATTCTAAATCCGACTCAAATCCTTTTCTCTCTATCTACTCTTTCCAATTGATCAATCCAAAACCTTGCTATATAAAGGAAGAGCATTATACAGCCTCATCCTCTACAACGAACCCTAAGGATTGGTTTCTTCCTGCCACAGGAAGATCAAAGGAGGATCAAGGGATCAACCTACGAGGAAAGCAACAAAATAGGTACACCAATTCACTTTTATTTTAAAGTCCATACTTATTGTCTTAAGTGTTTGATATGATGCCTAGGAGGAAGAGTGGATAGATTAGAATCATTACTGCCCTATCCTATGATTCGACAATAGTAGAGGGTCATACCAATATCCTAGGTGCAAGATTGTACCCATTATTGTTAATCCATATTGATGGTTGACATATAAACCACCATATT
Source organism: Iris pallida (assembly GCA_029216955.1). NCBI lineage: Eukaryota > Viridiplantae > Streptophyta > Magnoliopsida > Asparagales > Iridaceae > Iris > Iris pallida. The sequence continues at coordinate 64,373 of JANAVB010023204.1, forward strand.
GATACTGACATGGTACAGCTGCTGAACTTTCTTTGTAACCATTAGATGTGGTTATATGAGATTCCTTTGTGCCAATAGGTACTGGCATGAGAAATTCCTTGTATCAAACTGATACCAACTCATGAATCTTCCTTATATTCAATGAATAATACTACCAGTTGGCCAAATTGCTTAATGCCCGACACCTTAGACTTGCAAACTTGGACTGATGTACAACTTAGTCTTGGTTTGGGACTAACATGCAATAGGGCCCTGGGGGAAATGGGAAATTCCTATTTCAAGCATAGGACCAATGATCAGAGGGGGGCTATTGAGTATCCAAATACCTATTGAGTATTGGCATGGTGATCTTGTAGTATCAGCATGGTCAAATAGGAGGACTTAGGGTCTGTTTCATGTCAGCAAGTACGGCATGGGTATACCAAGAAGGGTTGCTTGAGCAGATATAGCCTACCAACAGGGTCAGAAAGGAGGAAAGTCTTCTGGGTGTCCTGGTCCTACTCTTAGGATACAAATCATAGATACAATTGTATCAGAAATAGAGGGTGCCTAGGAATATCTACCAAGATTAGAGGAGGGGTCAGAGAGACATGGCGGCCTGGTGTTAAACTTGTGGGCATTAGTATTAGCATACCTGAATTCGAGAGAGAGAAGGTTAGATGAGGTATAGGACATCAATAGGTTTTGAGTTCACTTTTGGTTGCTGTGAGCATAGCAAGTAGAGGTGTTAGGATATCTATGAAAGGTAGGATACAAAAAGAGATACCTGGGCAAGCTAGTTTGAGTAGACTAGAGTAGAAACCATGTGCTTACACAGGTTGGATTGCTAGCATTGTACAGGTAAACACTACTTCTTGTATACTAGTAAAGCCTATATGAACGAGGATCAGATAGCTAGTACATCAAGATTAGGATATTTCAATAACTGCAACCTAGTAGAGGCCATGTCCTTATACAGGACAACCTTGCTAACCTAGACATGTGTAGCTATGTCCCTTATTGTAATGCCAAGTGGGTTCATGAGTACCAGTGAAGATAAGGCATATCAAGGTATGGCAAGTAGCAGGGAACCATGTAGATAGTATGCTTCTTCGAATTTTGAACTATTTGTGCAACTCAGTGAACAACCTGTGTTATATACAAGTACACATCTATGGCAGGTACTACTACATGGACTTGTCTATAGAAATTATGGCATGATAGCATTAGGGTGTAGAAAAAAGGAGACTAGGAGTGTGATAGGTACAACCTGGGTCGAGCCTTTGTATCAGAGGTACACTAGTACATCTATTATACAGGGCACTCAAGGGACGATAACACTGATGTAAGTCCCTATATCAGTTGGCACATCCTTTGATTTAAATTGCAACAATACCTATTATACAGGGCACTCAAGTGTATCTATTATGCAGAAAACAGAGTGTGTACCACAGGGTTCAGATTTGGTGAAGCAACCAAACTTTAGTAGCAGTTATATAAACTAGAGATAGGGTAATACATGAGAGTGTTCAGGGGTATCCAAATGGAAGGATAACTGAGTTTAATATTAGGGGGTACATACTGGTGTGGTAACCCAGGTCTATTCTCGTAGGCCAGGGTAGATTGATGTATCAGTTGATAATAGCAACACCTTGAGTTCACTTGTCAGTAGACCAAAAGTGTCATGAAGATGCCTGCATACCTCAACTATACACATATATATATCTTAGGCTTCACTCCTAAGCAAGTGTAACAGAGGATAAAATTAGTTATAAAGAAGAGATTGGATAGTGAATAGGGTGTGGAGTAAAGAGTACCAAGATTAGGCTAGGCACAGTTTTTTGGGAAGAACTGTTGTACACCTCTGTACAGGAACATATTCCTGTAAGATGACCAATGTTGATGGCATTAGAGTTAACACTCTTATAATCAAGGATGGGGTGTGATGTTCAAGTAAGTCAAGTATAAGGAAACTAGAGAGGTTAGTTTAGTGGCATATCCTGGAAGATCAAATACTGTCAATTTGGGGTATGAAGGAAACCTGGGTATGAAAGAAATAACAATTGAACATATGCAGGGCAGCAGAGCATATCAATACTTGGCAATCAAACAGGAAAAGTGGTAACCTATAGGCAATGAATCAAGAAGACTAATATTTAAGTAAATTGTTAAACCTTAAAAAAACCAAGTAGATAGATTATCCTTGATTTCAACTTATTTATTGACATGATAAAATTATCAAATAGGTTTCTTGGACTCAAGTTTGGTATCGGACCCGTACAATAGCTCAGGACCACAGGCAAGTATACCTTGCCCTTCTTTACAGCTTTATTTATGTCACGACCCACACCCAGTGTAAGGGCACAAGAAGTGGGTACGTCCAGCCTACGCCGCAGTATCGGCGGTAGAACGTTGTCCTAGGTCACAACATCTAACACAATCTAGAATATGCTCTGAATGGAGAACAACATAATAAGTAATATCAATCACAAACTAAGATGGAAAAGAAGATAGGATAATCTCAACAGAGAGTCACAAAATAAATAATAAGTCTCGGTGTAAACCACACCATAAATAATATCTCAATACAATCTCAATGTCTTAATAACTAGATAATGATATAAGTCTAATCTAAACTTATGTCAAGTCCTCAGGGACTGCTGGATCCTCCTGAGGGTCCAGGTCACCTGTGTCAGCTAGGCCTGCTCCATAGTAAGTTTCATAGCAATCCTTATCATCTGTAATATTGTCAACTGTCCAGTCAGGACAGAAAAAATACATATCTCTTACACAGATCATAATATGAAAGGAAATATAAAATAAGCTATAGAATAATATACATTAACTGCTGTAAAGAAATGAGACTGTAAAAGAGAACATGATATATAGAAATAGATATACATGATATAATAAGAGAACTGAACTAACTACGTGATGTAGAGCACAATCTGATTATGTAAACTGGCTTAGGTTGTACATGACTTAAATCTAGTTTGGAGTTGCACATGATAAGGGTGTAGATCACATAACCAAATAAATACTCTCCCTGCCCCAATCAGTGCACATGGATCTGTCCAGGTTATGTTATTGCACATGAAAGTAGTGTGTCACATGGAAAGCTAGTCCACATAAACACTGGGTTATACATA
>JANAVB010023204.1:72500-100387 GCA_029216955.1 Iris pallida
TCTTTGTATACATTTTGAGGGGTCTTGGCACCCATTGATACACCTGTAATCTCATGAATTACATCCGTCATGGAAACATTATCAATATCTTTCATATCAAACTCAGGAACTGGATCAAATCCATAAAATTCGTTGATGACAGCAGCATTTACCCTAATCAGTTTTCCTCTCAGAAACACCAGTTGTTGATCCTCTTCTTTTTCTTTAATTTTAGCCAAAAGATTTGAGTAAAATTCTCTTACTATTGTTTGGGAGATTTTCTCAAGACAGGATTTGTTCAGTTTCTCCAATTGATAGAATTTAATATATCCAGGAAAGCTTTGTCTTCGACATCATCCATCTTAATTGATCTTTCAGGCATAACAGCCTTTTTCTTGAAATATTTAATGTAAATCTTCTTAGATTTAGAGTCTTTAAATTTTTTTACCTCCTTTCCATCCTGGGACTTATTTGATGATTGCTCTTCCTCTTCATTTTCCTCTTCTGATGAGGATTCAAAATCCTCAGAGTACGCTGATGACTCTGTATCCGTTGCTACCTTAGCCTTCGCTTGAGTACGCCTTCGATCTTCATAAGTTGAGTCTTCTGACGACTCTGTATCGAAGATAGATTTTCCGGTCTTTGTCGAGCAATGAGTTTTTTAGCCTTTTTTGCAGGGGGCTTGGTTGCCGCCTCCGCTTTCATCGTCGCTACCGCCGCCGCCGCTTCCGCCGCTGCCCTTTCGGCCTCTGCCCTAGCGACCATAATCTTAGATTTCGTCGCCCTTGCAACTTCTACCCTTCGGGCCTGTATCACATCCCTTTATGGATTCTTTCCCTTCGGCGATGGTCGTTGTTTCTTCGGCGGCATTTTGATAAGAAGAGGGTTTGGAAGAGGGTTTGGGAGAAGGAAGAGGGTTTGAGAGAAGAAGAAGGAAAATTCGATCGTCTTATATGACCTTGAGAAATAGAAAAAAATAGAATAGTTTTGAGTCTTAAATTAAATTTATTACTATTATTACTAGTATAAGACGGTCGAATTTATTACTATTAAATTAAAAAACTACTTTCCAAAATTAAATTTATTACTATTATTACTAGTATATATCCACGTGTTCCGTATAAATTATTGAAAAATTTGGCAGAAAAAATATGGTGGAAACATGTTTAATTAAAAAAAATTGACAACATATTTAAGAATGTGAAGTTTAATCTCAATATTTCCATTTTTTGAATTTTTGATTAAATTTTTGAACGTTTGACAACTTGCTAAGAAGACTATGTACTTGAAAAGAGTAAAATTGAAACACTCAAAGTTGTCCTCTATTTTACTTTGTAATCATATTTAAGATAGATTTGACGGCAAGATTGATGCTGGCAGCATAATCAATTCTATGACGTAACAAGTCATTGATGGAGATACTGTCGCTGATATATGGATTTGACGTAACAAGATTTGTTAATTGAAAAATAGATAAAATAGTTAGTCGCTTGTAGCCGAAACCAAATTGAGTTAACAAAATATTATATTGCATTAAATCCCACCTTCGTCGCCAGAACATTCTCCGACGAAGTATACAAGAGGAGGAAAAAAAATATAAAAAATGAAAAAATAGAAAAATAAGAGGTCTACCCCTCACTGGCCTCGCGGAGGATCTCCGCAAAGTCCTGCAGGGTGCGCACACCCGCCCTATAGCACAGGCGACGAAACGCTTCCCACTTCTCCAGAGAATCCCGTTCCTCCGGAGTTATCGGCAACAGGTCAAAGTTGGGCGCCGGATGAAGAGGTCGAGCGATGACCTCCAGTGACAACCCATAGGAGGTCAGGAAGTCCGCAGCCACTGCCAGCCAGTCATGGGCCGGAGGCGGCACAGAGGGTGCTCCATGCGGAGAGGCTCGACGACGACTAGAAGATGACTCTGACAATGGTTCCCGACCAGATGATCTTTTTGGATCCATGTTAAATGTACAACCTACTCAGATGAATGGGGACCCCTATGTATATATACACGTTCCTAACCGACTCTTCTTATTCCTTATTGGAAGTTGGGGATATTCAATTTCTTATTCCTTATTGGAAGTTAGGGATATTTCTTATTCCAAGCTTAGTTGGTTGTGCTGTTTGGCTTTTACATGGAAGGCCTAGGTTCGAGTCTGGTGTTTGGGTTCTGTAGAATTTTTCTATTGTTAACATTTTTTGGGTGCTATTATATGCTTTTAACTTAGTATGGAACAATTTTTGTGACTGTTAATGGCCATTCTCCGTTCCTCTAACACGGAGAATGGTACATTTAGGACGGAGAATGGTACATTTAGGACGGCAAATGGTACATTTAGGACAGAGAATGGTATATGTAGGATGGAGAATGATACATATAGGACGGAGAATGGTACATATAGGACGGAGAATGGTACATTTAGGACGGAGAATGGTACATTTAGGACGGAGATAGGACGGAGAATGTTACATGTAGGACGGAGAATGGTACATATAGGATAGAGAATGGTACATTTAGGACGGAGAATGGTATATTTAGGACGGAGAATGGTACATTTGAGACTGTTCTGTAGGGTTGTGAATTTTAAGTAGTTTGGCTGTTTAGTTTTGTCTTGAATCTATATAAATTGGTTTTGAAGGCTGGTGAAGATGAATAATTTGGCTATTTGGCTGTATAAATAGATTTTAGAGGGTTGTGAAAAAGAAACCAATGTTTTCGTATCGATCACCATTAATTATGGTGAATGGCACTGATACCACTAATATGAGTGGAATTTGCACCGCTAGAATTCATCTTGAAGAAGGTAAAATCTGTGTTGGGAAATGTCGAAATCTCTTGGATATGATTACACTGAAATGTTGTATTAATGGTAAAATTTGTGTTGGAAAATGTCGAAATCTCAGAAGTGAGCCGTCTTAGGCGTCATTATATCACTGTCCATTTTATTTATAAAAAAATTAATCATGTAAAAAATTATCGACAAAAGTAAAATTTTGTCAAATGGAGAATCGAACTCATAAAAAATATCTTACACCTTAACAAAATGAGTTAGAAGCGTATTTAACTATAATTGGATAAAATTCATATTATAAGTTGGTGGTGAAACTTTTGAATTCCTAAAATACCCTTGAGTATTTATAAACATGATGTTATTATGTCAGGAATGTCAACTTGCATGTCATTTATGTTTAAGAGTCAAAAGAATAAAGTTTGCATGCAAGTTTTATTTTTCCATATAACATTATGTTCCAATGGTAATAAAATTTATTTTTTATTACCATTTTCTAAAGGTTATTAGTCTCAATAGAAAATAAAAATTAAAAAAAAATTATACTTCAAATCTCTAGAAATATAATAGTCACCTGAAAAAGACGAAAAGATGACAACTGACTTTATAATATTCTAATTAAAATACGTACAAAGTACGTATATGTAGACTAGTAAAAAATATAAAGAAATGCATGCATGCATGCATGCTAATATTTTTACCATTCACCCCAGGAATGATTGATGATATCTAATCATTATACATCTCGTATCTAGGTTCCCTGGGACTGGGATTACATCATCAAAGGGTCGTTTAAACGTCTGTATTAAATAATAAATTTTCCAGAGGTCGTCGTCGAAGTGCACGTTGAAGCACCCACGTATGTCTAGCACGCGAAGACCCTTGCAGTTGCATATGATAGATCGCAGCGTGTCTCCATTGAACATGCCGAATCCCATCTGTAGGTGCTCGAGACACGGTATCGAATCAGCCACGGCCTTTCCCTCCGTCTCATTATGCTTGTCCAGCACGAATCTGTTTCTGAGCATAAAATCTGGAGGGGGCATGTTCCTCCTCAGCTTGACCAGACGGTGGCAATACTTTCCGGCGGAAAATATTCCAGTCGACGTGATATAGAGGCAGTAGCTAATGTCGAGTTCTTCCAGCACCGGAAGAAATTTCAAGTGTCTCACGAAAGTTTCATCACTCACGTCGCACTTTGAAATGCGCAGCACCCTTAGAAATTTCCCACTGTATTATAAAAATGGAAAAACATCAATATAAATTAACAAAAGTATACGTAAAATTTTGTAATAGAAAAAATAAAGTATTAGAATAAGACCAAATAAAATTTTACACTGGCCTTAAACATGCAAACAGATGGCTGCTTCGTCGAGCTTGTACGCGGAGAAGGACCCTAGATATCCTCCACTGCGAGCCACGAGCTTCTTTACGGTCAAACTAATCTCAGCGATTTGCTGGGTCCTCCGGCACCACTGTACCAATTCGACGTTAGACCAATAGTCTAAGGGACCATTGAGCGCCTTCCACCATGAACGACAAACTGGGGCCATGTTGCACATTACCTCGTCCGTCGGCATCCCCGATAGTACCAGTATCATCGAGAGAATCTCGGTAGGGATGACGGCCCATCCGCTGCAGTTGATCTTGCTCTTGCTCCTCTCCATTGCGACTGTTCTTCTTCTTCTCTTCTTTGTTTCTCTCTAGTCGAATGGGTTCTCTTCTTTGGAAAATGCTATTTAACCCCTCGTTTGGGGGGTGTAACCCGCTCATGGAGGGGTGTGACCGAACAAGGCACGAATCAATTGGGAAATAACGGTAATGCCACTGTATTAATATTAGTAATTAGTCGTTTGGGCTCCCAACGTATTTGGATGATGCCATCTCCCATTATGTGGCATCTGACATGGTAGATGACATAACAGCTGACATGGCAAATTTTAACCCCAAAAATTAATTACCCAAATTTTTTTAATGTTAATGTTAATGTCAATATTAATATTAATATTAATGTTAATGTTAATGCTAATGCTAATGCTAATGTTAATGTTAATATTAATGTTAATATTAATATTAATGTTAATATTAATTAATGTTAATTTAATATTACATTATTTATTTACTATTAATATTAATTTTAATATTAATTTTATTGTTAAATTTTGCCATGTCAGCTGTCATGTTAGCAACCATGTCATATGCCACATAATGGAAGATGGTATCACCCAAATTTTTTGGGAGCCAAATAGCATTTTCGTAATATTAGTTTCAATTATATTTTAAATTTTAAATTAACAAAAAAGCCAATGTAGATTTAATATTAATGCTACTGTTAAATTATTTCGATCATACCTCGATACTTACGAATGTCGACCGAGATACCGTCTTCATCATTATCAAGTTTTATCGTTGTTGCCATAGGAATCCCCATTGACTTGGATGAGTCAACTGTTGGGAACCCTTTGTCATGCCCGTTCCGGGAAATCGCTCGCCCTCGCTAGATTTCACCCGAATCATCGTCATCGCTGGGGCGTGATGCCGTACGAGCCTGGAGTTGTGCTCGTGCAAGAAAAGTTAACAGATTCACAATAGTGTTTATAGCTCAAATTGATAACATAAGCAGCGGAAGGAAAACGTAGTATACAACAAGAATCCCTTTTATTGATAATAAACTGAAGGTTACAATGGCTCTAAATAGCCCAACTTAACATGCCAATTGGCTACAATGCTCATGCTCTTTCTAGCTCACAAAGGATTACATTGTTCCATACATTATGCCTCTTTATAGCCAACAAGTAGTCTTCGGCTGAACATCTCCATGTCGCAAGTCCGAACGCCAATGCGGTAGCTCTTCTTGAACGCTAAGGACTCCATGTCTCGGCACGTCCAAGCCGAGCCCCGCCTCGAGCCGAACATATCTTGAACTTGTCCACTACCGTGTCCCTACGGCAGATACAGTTAGACATAATCTTAACATAAATATAGTGATCGTGCTCATCTCTGTCCCATTTTGCCTAGCCTGCAAGGTTAGAACTTTACATAAAAAATCATATCATTTCACTCAACCAACCAACCGTAAACTTAAATATGCATAAGGGTGGCAGGCCCTACACCTGCACCCAGCACTAATCTCAGCCCACCGACCTATCTATTGAAGGTCACGGTGTTTCACACCGTAATGCATCTTTGGCATCCTTATGTGTAAGCCTATGATCGCTTCGATACGGGTTGCTAGCCCAATATCCGAAGGATCCCAAACTTACTGATATCATAGCTTATCACAACACTGGACGGTCGCAACCCGTCCTAATAATGTGCACCATAAATACCATATAATTCCTTTCTTTGAACTACTCGGTTGATTTAGCCTACCGCACCTATGCCACACTCCGTTGCAAGGCGACGATTTGGTTTTGCGGACACTTTACTGAATAAGGCAAATGTCGACCTCTTATCGTCCAGCGTAAAAGCATAGTTTGCACACCAGATCAACTAAAATCAGCACTTGCTCAAACGGGACTTATCCTTTGCATCGATTCGATTTATAGATTCCAATCGACTCAAAGCTTACCTTTGGCCAACGTAACTCTTGCATCTTTGTCCCCAAACAGACTGGGAATGTTCTAGCGCAAACTCGGTACATGGTGCAGTGTTTCCATCGCCCAAGTCATACTTTATATGACAAGCTTTGAGATTGTTGTAGTGCCCTGTCCCTACATCGACCCCCGTTTTCGTCTACGGGGTGCGCGAGAAAGGAACAATGTCGCTACCGATTCGGTTGGGACCGATAGGTTGGAATCGGCCGGATCGATCGAACGGGAACGGTTGAATTAAGATCCATTCCACGTTATGGAATGGCTTCTCTGGAACCAAGTCCCATATTCAGCGGGTTGCAGGTGATCATGTAGGCGACGTCAGCGCAGCCAACCAGTCGCTCGCTTGATGCAAGTCTAAGGCGAGTGGCTGACCTCCTTCGTCTCGTCCCTCTACGACGTCATGGCTTCACAAGCCATCCTGGACGTATAGCTTTGTTAATCGGGGTCCTTTCAATGCAAGTAGCTAGCTCCATTGTAAGTCCCGCTTAACCTGTGCTGAAACCTTATGCACGACTATATCCTGTTTCCTCCTAGGCCGAAACGGTCCCGTGGCCCCAGATTGCCGCTCGAGGAAACTACCACCTTGTCGACAAGTTGTCCATAACCATGCGAAGATATATTTTCCTTTTAGTTATTAAGACATAGCCTACATTCTCTTTGAAAACTCAATCCTTTTCCCGTGTTCGTGCCCTTGCATTTATCCTTTCATTCGCAACAACATTATCGATTTACCTAGGAAGGGGGTCGAGAAGAGAAGGGTCAGCCACTCACCTTGAGTTTACTTCAGGCGAGAGAATGGATCTTAATTAAACCGTTCCCGTTCAATCGAGTCGATCGATCCCGACCTATCGGTCCCAACCGAATCGATAGCGACAGTGTTCCTTTCTCGCACACCCCGTGGACGGAGTACGGGGCACGATGTAGGGATGGGGCACTACCGCTATAGACTAAGATGTCGTCTATGAACACTATCACGAACTGATCCAAATAGTACATGAAGATACGATTCATGGGGTCCATGAATACGGCTGGCACATTGGTCGCTCTAAATGGCATAACAAGGAACTCCTAATGTCCATACCTCGATCTGAATGATGTCTTCGGGATGACTTACTCTCTGACTCTGATCTGATGGTACCCTCCTGACCGCAAGTCAATATTCGAGAATACAACCGCTCCCTAGAGCTGATCAAATAAGTCATCAATGTACGATAATAACACAAATCTTGACGTACCATCCTTTTTCTTCACAAGAAGCATCGGTGCTCCCCAAGGCGATCCACTAGCATGAATGAATCCCTTGGTTCTGAGTTCTTCAATCATCTTGTACAAGATTTTCAACTTTGAAGGTGCCATCCTGTAGACTCTCTCCGATACTGGTGCCGTCCCTGGAATCAAGTCGATGGTGAAAACTCTCTACAGAAAATAAAAACTCTGCCTCACCGGGAATACCAAAAATAATCCTGCCAATATGGCAGTCTATTCTTGTGTATTGCTTCTTCAACCAATCCATTCCTAGGCCAAGGGACCGATTCGGTCTGCCGCAAAAGGGTCACCGTCTAACCCAGCTATAGTCCGTGATGGCTTGACATTGCCAGTGGCCTTCACACCCTTTCACTGCTTAACAAATACGAGTGACACGGGACGGTTCTTGCTATACTTCGATAGCCCAACAAAACTTTTTTCTAATGTGTTCGTGCAACGACTTGACAAGCAAGGGCTACGTCAAGCCTTGCATCGAGGGAACGTGCTGTGCATGCGTTCGACTTGAACAATCAAGTTTTTTGTGTGCATAGACTTAAGCAAGAAGCAGTGAAATATGACTTAAACTACGGGACAAGCGAATGTTAATATTAATTGTAGTTCCAATTACATTTTAAATAAAAAAGAATGCAATTTTAACTTTAACTAGTTTGAAGTAAATGTTAAATCAAAAACTATTTTAAATTTTAGTATTAATATTAGTTTCAATAATATTGTAAATTTTAAATTAACAGGAATGCCATGGTATTAGAAACCTAGCTAGCTGATGTCACGTTGCTCGGGCTCTAGTTATTAGTAATGAAAACCAAAAATTGAATTTTAAGTTTAAAATATAGTCGAGCTCGATCCTTTCTCTTTATCTCATCTCCCACACTCTCTCTTTCTCTCTCTTTCTCTCACAGGTTGTGTTCTTTACATAACAGATCCCGTAGCATTAAATGCTGCTGCATGCGTTCCTACTCAATTTAATAATAAACACTGATACCATATCATTAGAAGAGTAAAAGTTGTCTTGGAAGTTGTAAAAAATTACTTTGTATTGTCTTCTCAATTTAATAATAAACACAACACATAACAAGACAATAGGGTTGCGTAGCATTAAATGCTGCTGCATGCGTTATACAGAAGAGGGCCACGTGGAATGCTGTTGCATGCTTCCTCATGCGTTATTAGCTACACAATTTAATAATACATGTACCCAGAAGACGAGAAAGTTGTGTTGTTGGAAGTTGTTTCCTTAAAATTATGCTTGCTCCTAGAATCACTAAAGATTTTCATGAGCCATCAAAATAGGGCCACGTGGCGGAGGTACAAGAAAGACAAAAAGGTTGTGTTGGTCTTGCTGGAAGTTGTTTCTTTCTGAATAATGCTTTTTGTACCTCCAAATTATACTTTCAAACTGTCCATCCTTACGTGGCAGCTGACGTGATATGTTGATCTGGCAGCTGACGTGGCAAATTTTTTTAAAAATAAAAATAAAATAAAATTAACATTAAAGTTAATGTTAACATTAACATTAAAATTAATATTATCGTTAACATTAACAATAATATTAATATTAATATTAACATTAACATTAATATTAATATTAACATAAATTAATATTAACATTAAATTAACATTGATATTAACGTTAAATTATTATGGAAAAAATTAGGTAGTTAACTTTTTGGATTAAAATTTGCCATGTCATCAGTCATGTCAGATGACACACACTATTATTTAACATGCCACATCAGATGGGAGGGCTATATATTAGAGGACAATTTGGAGGTACATATAGCATTACTCTTTCTTCTTGTATTATTTCTTGTCTTTCTTTTCTTCTGCTGGTTTCTAACACACACTATTTTCTTCAATGTCGACGTCACATGGAGAAACTGATCGTCGTGGAAAGATTTAGTCGATGAAGAAACCTTCCTTTCAAAGGAGTATCAGATGATTTGGATGATGAGCAAAGTTTGGAAGCTGTTAACTTAGGAGACAGTAAAGAACAAGAGAAAAAACACCGGAATAATGCATCATAACTATGACGACGACATCAACGCAAACAACGAAATAATTTTGCATTACCCTTTCTAATGGATTTAAGAAATATATTATATTTTTATATTTATTTTCATATTTATTTTGTTTTATTCTGTTCTTAAGGACGACGGTGAATCTCCATTGGATTTCGATGCAGCGACGATGAAAAAATATTACAGTCTGCCAACATTAACAAAGACCCAAAACAACTCTTAGAAGAAGATATTGTTGGCCTACAGTTCAACTCTACTAAAGAAGCAGAGACATTCTACCGGATATATTCAAAAGTATATGGTTTCAGTATTAGAAAGAACGAGGTAAAGAAAAACAAGTCTGGGATGGTGATGGTCCGTAGTTGGTGTTGTTCGAATGCGGGATTCAGACATAAAAAATACAAGGAAGCTCCTAACAGGGTTCGTAAGCCAAGAAGTGAAAGCAGAAGTGGTTGTAAAGCAATTTTCTGTATGGGTACAACGATTCTACAAAGATGTGCGGTCGTCAAAAAATTTCATGTACTTCACAACCATAGCCTGGCGAATGATTATGAATCAGTTTTTTTGAGATCCTATCCTAAGATATCACCCCAGAGTTGGAAGAAGTTAAGTTTATGAAGCAATCAGGGATGAGGACTGGTGCGATATGGAATTTAATTGTCTAAAGGAAAGGTGACTGGGATAAGATTGGATGGACGAAAAAAGATTTATACAACGCTCTAGCTCAAGATAGTAGAGCACTAGACGATGTTGATGCTACGACAACACTTACATTTCTTTTGGGCTGACGGTGCATGTCGATTCGATTACGAATTATTTGGAGATTCACTAGCATTTGACTCTACAATAAAACAAATAGAAGTCAAATGCTGTTGGTGGTTCTAGTGGGTACAAACAATCATGCAATGACTTATGTATTTGGGTTTGCAATGATCTATAATGAGACTGCAGAGACATATTTTTGGGTTCTAAAAAAATTCTAAGAGTGTATGAATGGCAAATTACCAGTGACAGTTCTCACGGATGGTTGCAGATCCATGAATAAAGCAATTAAGGATTTAATGCCCAACGTAGTTCATCGAACGTGCTCATGGCATATCCTAAACAATACTGCCAAACATGTACACCGAGAGGGTTTTCACAATAAATTGAGCCTTCTGATTAAAAGGTACATCGTACACTTGCTACTTTACTTTGAAGTATATTGTTGTTACAATATTACAACTTTAGTTACTGTCCATTTTCTAAACAGGTACTATTCAGTCGAAGAATTTGAAAACCGTTGGCAGCAGATGCTAACGGATTATAATGTAGAGAACAATGAGTGGACCACTGCATTGTACAGAACGAGGCATCGATGGATGGACACATTCCTACATGGAAATTATTTTGGCGGATCTACTGCAACAAAAAGATGTGAATCGATGAACGCATTTCTGAAAAGATTTTTGAATGAGAAGCTGCCACTATGGAAGGCTCTTCAAAATTGTGACTTCGGTTTGGCGGCCTTACGTTACGGCCAGATGAGTAAGCATGTCACTGATAAACTCTCAACACCAGTTGTGAATCAAACTAGCATGGCCGTAATAGAAGATAAATTTGTCGTAATTTACACTAAAACGTGTTTATAGAGGTAAGGAAGGAAATCACACGTTCTGATGCATATACCGTTCTCTATCATCACATCATAAGATAGGCAGAAGTTTGCACTATCCAAAAGTATATGTCGCCAAACAGTGTCAACCGGAAGGTTACATTTGATCCGGCCGACAACATCATAAATTGTGAATGCTTGTGGATGGAGACAAGGGGATTCCTTGTAGCATATTTTTTCAGCAATAAGAGATTGCAAATTGGAGATATTCCAAAGAACTTGATAAAATCTGTTGGCTCAAGGATTGCAAAGAGAGTTATCTCTCCGGACCTGGCACAGAAAGAAGATTCATCCACCCAGACATATTGAGAGGAAGGTATGGTGGTATTAATGAACAAGTTAATCTTTACATACTATTATAAAAATCAAGCAAATTCAAGAGGGGGAACGGAGTTGATGTCGTTGTTCTGATGGAGTTGAAAGAAATGGTGACCGATATTGGTGAAGAAGAACAAATGGTAGCTGATGCAGTTCATGGAGTACATGAAGCTTTAAAAGAGCCAAATCCGGTAGCAAAAAAGGAAGGCCTTCTCAAGGGAAATCAAGCCAGCCTACAGTAAGTCAGACTATCCCGAAGCCTAGAACTTGTAGAGTTTGTAAAAAATCGGGTCACGATTTTCGTAATTGTAAAGTACGAAAGCGAAATAGCGACAAAGAGCAAATGGAATCAAATGAAACGTCGTTGACTTAAGACAATGTCTTTCCTATATGGCAAGATGTCATTCACACAAGACAATTAAAAAATATGTTCTCCAATGCAAAAGTTTGAGAAGACAATTAGATAAAATGCATTTATTCAACTTCCAAGATAACTTTTTCACTTCATCTTTTTTATATGTATAAAAGTCATTTTGAAGGGGCAGATGCTCACATTCTAAATCGTTTTAATACTCAATCGTTTTAATACTTGGAACGACATTCTCCGTGTAATTCAAAATGGAGAATAGCATTCTCCGTTTCAAATGACACGGAGAATATCATTCTCTGTTTAAATTAAAACGGAGAATGGACATTCTAATGTGTTTTTAACACTGGAAATGTTATTCTCCGTTTCAAGTTAGACAGAGAATGCCATTCTCCGTTCTAAATTAAACGGCGAATAGAATCCTCAATCGTTTTAACACTGGGAATGCTATTCTCCGTGTAATTGAAACGGAGAATGCTATTCTCCGTTTAATAAAACACGGAGAATAGAATTTTCTTTTTTTTTAACTCTTGTAATGCCATATTCCGCTTAAATGGCACAAATAATACGGTGGAAACATGATTAATTAATAAAATCTGACAACATATTTAAGAATGTGAAGTTTCTAATCTCAATATTTCCATTTTTCGAATATTTGATTAAATTTTTGAACATTTTCTTTTGCAATGAGCCGTTCTATACTCGAAAAATTTAGAAATGACAGATTCATTGGTATTAGTTTTTGAATATTTAATTAATATTTGAGTAAAATTGAAACCCTCAGAGTTGGCAAAATTCGAAAGGACAGATTCACTGGTATTAATGGCATTTAAATGGCAGTAGTTGGGAGAGTTTTTCTCATCTTACTTAGCTTTACTTGAGAAGGGGTAGATGCATAGGTATTGAAGCAAATTAATTGAATTGAATTCGAAGTGGCTGTCACTTGGCGCATGAGTCCGAGTTGTTCATTGCCTATAAATGGCAGTAGTGTAGGGAGAGTTTGTTCTCGTCTCACTTAGCTTTTCTTGTGGAGATGGACTCTACCGATCCCCCGCCTTGGCAAGACGCTTTCCTCTTGGTTGTCGATCTCCTCGTTCGAAGAAGCTTTGGTGGTGAAGTCCTTTAGAAGACTGAAGCTTTGGGTTGACTGCCAACCCACACTCTGTCGAAGCGCCCGTACGTTGATTCGCTCGGACTATACACGGTGTTCCTTTGCCTCAAGGAGTTCCTCCGTCTCAAGCT
Organism: Iris pallida; assembly: GCA_029216955.1. Classification (NCBI taxonomy): domain Eukaryota; kingdom Viridiplantae; phylum Streptophyta; class Magnoliopsida; order Asparagales; family Iridaceae; genus Iris; species Iris pallida. Next base: position 85,727 of record JANAVB010023204.1, read on the forward strand.
CCTCCTTGGCACGTTGACGATGAAGTGATTTGTTCTAACGATGCACGAAATTCATCTTGCTCTTGCTCTGAGGATACACGATGAAGTCATTTGCCTAAAGGAGTCATCCAACGGTTTCTATGCTCTGACGATGCACGATGAAGTGATTTGGCTCAAGGAATTCCTTTGCCTTAAGGCATTCCATTCCTTCGACGATGCACGATGAACTGAATTCACTTCATCGTGCATCGTCAAAGGAATGGAACGCCTTGAGGCAAAGGAATTCCTTGAGGCAAATCACTTCATCGTGTTTCGTCAGAGCATAGTAACCTTTGGATGACTCCTTGAGGCAAATCACTTATCGTGCATCGTCAGAGCAAAAGCAAGATGAATTCCTTGAGGCACAGGAACAGAAGCAAAGGAATTCTTGAGAGCAAAGGACCTTGCAAAGGAATTCCTTGAGGCAGAGCACCTTACAAAGGAATTCACTTCATCCTGGAGATGGACTCTACCGATCCCCCGCCTTGGCAAGACTCTTTCCTGTTGGTTCACTTCAAATGACACGGAGAATGGAATTCTCCGTCTTATTCAACTTTTTCTTGGTTGTATGATTTTATGTAGTAGTTCAGACTTTCATATGTAAATAAAAGTCAAACTTTTCATGGTTTTGACAATGTAAATGTAATTAAAAAATGATTTTATTATAAAAGCAAAGCTTATAAAAGGCATAAGTTCCTTGTCCAATTACATAATTACATTATTGTTTTACAATTCATTGCTTGGTTCGTGTTACATATTTGCTTGAAAGCAAATTTTTAGCCCATACCAACCTCATTATTGTAATCTTCTGGTGAGTTTCATCGTCATTTCTTTCCGGTATTTCGAAGGAAGTAGTCGTCAACATATTCATATAATATGCCGTGTACAAGAGGCAGTTGGGTGCCATTGTTGTGGGCAAGTTGGAGAACAATTCAGCACTTTGCTCTCATACTCCATCTTCGCCGGGCATCTCTCCCTCATCGTATCAACTTTTCTCCTCACGATAGGCCCTAAGGTCTTCTTCATTAATTCTGCATCCACCTTGTACTTTTCATACGTGGTTTGCCTCAAGGAGTTGTAGTGTGTCCGATCGTAGGAGATAAAGTTGAATGTGAGCAGAGTATAGTGTTTGATGGGTAAATTAAAGAGTGGGATGAATAGCAACTCTATGTCATCCTCCAAACCCATGACGAAGTCTACTACATCTGTTTGGAAGTCTTCAAGGGCGCCGATTTTGTGTAAAATCCCTAAATTTCTACTATTTTTTTAAAAAATAAATTTGGTACTGATTTTTTTTTACTTTGTATTGTACGTCGCGTAGTTGCATTGTACGTCGTACGCGAAATTTAGCTTTTCGTAATTGCTCGACGAGTGCGAATATGTGCGAGCGTACATAATTTAGAAAAATATTTTGTTCTATTTTTTATATAGTTTAAAAAATAGGTATTAATTAGTTTTGCTATCAATTCTAAGCTTGTTATTTTTACATTATTTTAAAAGTTATTAATAATAAATAATATTTTGTATAATAGAAAAGCATAATTATGTAAAGAATATTTGTGCTTGGATATATATTTCATAAATGTTTTATTAAGTTTATTTTTAAATCATAATATTTTTGAAATTATTATAATAGCATTTTTGGAAAACATATTTTGAAAATATTGTGGCAATTTAAATCTTGATTTAATTTTTGGATTATTAAATAGATTAAATTAATATCTATATTTGGAATTCGAATTATCTCATTTAGTTTTAAACTAAAGGATGTAAATTTAATTAGATTTAAATTGAATTTTGATTTGGATTTGAATTTGATTGATTTTAAATTAATAGAAATTATCTAATTGGGTTTTAAATCTTTTTCTAATCCTATCCAATTGGAAATTCCCACATCCTATAAATAGACAGGTACTCCTCCAATTTTTCCATAATATTCCTCCACAAATTCCACAACCAAAATGTGTCGTGCATCGTGTCCGTGATCCCATATCCATAATCTTATTCCATATTTTTACACATACATTATTCCCCCTCCGTGTCAACAATTTCGACACGTACAACCAAATAGGAAAAATCCTAGGCTATTCCCTGGCTCATCCCTTTCCCGATCGAAAACCCCCTTATCCTAGCCAAGCCCAGCCTTTCTCGGTCGACCACCATCCCCGTCCTCGACCATCCCTGCAAGCCTCCATGTCACCAGTCCCAACACAACCTCCACGCCACCACCACCATTGACTAATACCAACCGCCGCCTCTCCGGCATTACCCCGACCATCTGTCTAAGCTCTGACAGCACCAACCAGCCCGCCGTCACACCAACAGCCTCCGACGATCTCGCCTCCATAACCGCCACCACACATGCACAACCACCACCTGCCTTCCGACCACTCGGCCAATAACTCACCACGCCACCACCGACAACAACCCAAAAAGAGAAAGCCAAAAAGGAAGAAGAACCTCCCTCACATGAAACCTAGCTCCGGCGACCCCCGAATCGGATCTGCAACCCTCGAGCGCTGCGACCTCCCGGTGCTCAGTCCAGCAGTCCGCACGGTGACTAGGGCCGCGTGCTCGCCCTTGTCACGCCGCTCCGTGACCGCCGCCTCTCCCCGCCAGAACCCTCCGCATGGGACCGCCGGACCATCCCTAGCCGCCGAGTCCTCCGCCTACCCCCACAACCGCTCGTCCAGCGCCGCGCCGCCCCTTCTCGTGGCCTTCGCCGAAAATCTCGACCGACCGCCCTCCTCCGAACAACCTCCGTCGCCGCCACGCCTCTCCCGACCGTCGCGCGTACCCTCCTCCTTGAGCGCCTCGCCGCCGCTAGCTCCGCCACCGCTCTCCTCTCTCTTCACCGACCCTCTCCCGATCCCCTTTTGTGTTCTTACTCTCGCTCTCTCTCTTTCTTATCTTTCTTTTTAAAGTGGTTTGGTTTTATCTTTTTTTACAGAGAAGAGAACAGCTGAAACCGAGTTGTATTTTATTTAATTTATTATTTATTTTTCTAGTTAATTTTTTGTTATTTTGAATTGTGTTTTACCAGTAATAAACATTGACTAGAATTTATAATTACTAAGTATTATTATTATTATTATCATTATTATTATCATTATCATCACTATTATTGTATTGCTACTATTTCCTATTTTGTAGTTATATTTACACCATAGTATTACTCATAATTGTAGTTATTATTATTATCATATTACTTGATTTTTTAGTTTTCTTCCAGTATATTCGGCTGATGTTAATTAATGATAAATTATTACTAAAAATATTATTGTCTTATTATCTTTATTCTTGATGTTAATATTAAAAATTATTAATTGCCAATATTATATTTTAGGATTTTTGTAAAGATATCATTTTTCCAACTATTTTCAAAGGTAGATTCTACCAACTAGTACTTTGACAAAATCTATTTTATAGCCCTAATTTATCTATTTGTTTTCTTTTTAGATTTTATATTTTCTAAAGATATAGGTCAATCAAAGTAGTCACCAAATTATACTATAAATTTCTAGTTTATTAATTTTGGCTAATAATAAATATGTTTTCCTACTAAAACTTATTTTGACAAACTTAAAATTTTTGCCTTAAAAACGACTTTTGATTTTTGAGTATTTAATTGAAAGACTAAATAATATTTCAAGTATTATAAAATAGTTTCTAAAACCAAATATATTAATTGACTTTCTACGGTTTTCTTTATCTCGTGATTCAGCCCATCTTTTCTATTCTTTTACCAATTCTCTACTACCTTATGTCCACCATAACTAATTTGACCCTTCTGGACCCAATGGAACTATCCGTGCCACCATCAGAAGTCATCCTCATAGTTATTATACCGAAGTCGCAGTTCGTGCCATTGATCATTGCGGCACACCAGGCGTACTACCAGACAAGACACCTTGCCATTTGCTGTTTATTTATTTTAGCTCATATTTCATACATTATTTATTATTTTTTATACAAAATAAACTGTGATACATGGCATAACCTGTTAGAACTTATTGTTCATTTATATTTCCTGCTATGTATTAGTTTTCTTACACATTAAACTTAGATTTAAGAGACCACCTTGTGTGTTGCATTCATTGGCCTTGACACGTTGTACCACGAAGTTGTGTATCGCATGTAGAATACGGACGTGCGTGATTGGCTGGCCACCAGTACGTATAAGTCATGCGATAGGAATAACCGCTAATAGAGATTGTATGCTAGTTTGACTTAGCGGTTGTAGAGTTTTCTGTTGTGGATAAACATAGTAGGCATTGGACGGGGAGGACAATTCCCTAGCGTATGGCTTCGATGCACTTTTCCTTGTGACCCGGATTCTTCGCTGGAGATACGGGGCTGATGACCCATGATTACTGACGGCCACTGACGTTCTGCGGAACGTTATGCTCTTATTGATTGGGCCTCTAGTGCCCCAAGGGGGGACTATGTCGATCCTATTTAGCCAGGGCCCATGCGTAGGAAGGATTGTTCTTAACTACATTTCACTTAGAACGCTTAGGCACCTTTATCCGTTAGGTACGAGTACTTTTGGTTTGGGTACTTGTATCTGACCGTGGCTTGAGCAATAACTTGTCGCGGATTAGTTCATCACATCTTGTCCTTGTTTTGTTGTAGGTGTGACTTACTATTTCGATGAGAAGGTATTGAACCTTGTTGGGGTCCGATACCATATTAGATTCATAGCATGGAAAGATACGTCACCGTGAATTAGTTTACCATCTCCTGTCCTTGTTTGGTTGGGGGGATGGTAAGCTAGTTAATAGATGCGTGTTGGACCATGTTATAATTTATTGACTTATTTATTTAAGCAATATTTATTCAGTTTATATGGCATGATTATGTGTCTTATTACGTCCCTCTGAGGACCTGGTTATCTCTCCAGGTGTGTGCTTTTGTCTTTCGCGGTATTCTAGCTCTAGCCGTGATCCTCTCTATTTCTTCGAGGATGATTGCGCTTGGATCGTCTTCGCTTCGCTCGCCAAAATCATTTCTTTTCTCATGTATTTTCTTTATTGTTGGTAGTGTGGATTTGTCTCCGCCCAACAGATTGTATCAAGACAATTCATTATCATTATATGATATTTATTCATTTATTTTTGTGTGGATGAGATTAGTTATAGTTCTACTGCATTTTACAACTTAAGTATATTATTACGGCTTGCATGTCTACGTTCCTAGTCCTACGTATTTTAGGACTGGGGCGTTATTTTTTTGTGGTGGCCCATGCAGGTCGAGATAAATTTTTGGTTACTTTACCATACCAAGCAAGCCTGCGAATAGGATTAGAAGTCTAGGATCTCATCCACATACTTGACCTTTTCTTCGATTCCATATTCGGCCGACTCATCGATTGCAAATTGCTTGATTCCTTCTATCATTATCTTCCCTTCGTGCTTGCTAGAGATTGACCCTACTAGTTAGATGTCCCAAACACCCTTAGCTTAATTCTTTAAGTTGGGTAGAATACCCCACGACTGACACACCTTGATCATTAAGGGAACACCATAGTATTATCTAGACCATAGAGACTAGAGGAATTTAACCCATTTGGTCAACCAAGCCTTGGTCAATAAAACCGTAGAATGATGGTATAGGAATAAACAAGACTTAGATCTTATGACTCTTAGACTATTCATATTTTTTTTATTTTCATCTACCATCGTGCATATGTTCTACTATCTAGACCAATGATGCTAATGTAGCCTAGTTTTCCAAGCTCAATTCTTTATCAAGCTTGTTCATGACATATGCTATTGGGCGCTCACTAGCCTATTGTCTAATCAGAACCGGTGCATAATGGTCTGATCAACCAAGTGCACTTTGGTTCGCTTTTGTCTATTATTCTACGTGGATGGAACATAATTAAACTTGGCTTTTAGAATCCCATCCACGACTGCCTTGACAATTCTTTTGAAATTTTTGGTCGTCTTTGAATCACGTTTTCATATTCGATAATATCGCCTTTTGAACTCTCTATTGTTTCGCCTTCACCTATTTTAGAAGGACGAAGGCATTATACTAGAACTTCCCCTAACTGTCCTATCACCATGACCATTACCACCCAATGTAACTATATCTTTGTCTTGAACTACTCGACCATTCCCTAAATCTACAATCTTGACTTTCTAATCACTTGAATTTAAGAAGTGATTACAATCGTGTCTTAATCATATCCTCAACCTAGACTACGACCATATAAACTTCTTTAAGGAACCTTCTATCTATCGTTGAGCCTTCTCACCCCCTACGAATCTTAATTCGAGGACAAAATTTTTAAGTTGGGTAGGATGTAAAACCCCTAAATTTCTACTATTTTTTAAAAAAATTTGGTACTGATTAATTTTTTTACTTTGTATTGTACGTCGCAGTTGCATTGTACGTGTCGAAATTTTGCTTTTCGTAATTGCTCGACGAGTGCGAATATGTGCGAGCATACATAATTTAGAAAAATTTTTGTTCTATTTTTATATAGTTTCAAAAATAGGTATAATAATTAGTTTGCTATTAATTCTAAGCTTGTTATTTTTATGTCATTTCTAAAAGTTATTAATAATAAATAAATTTTGTATACTAGAAAGCATAATTATGTAAAGAATATTGTGCTTGGATATATTTCATAAATATTTTATTAAGTTTATTTTTAAAAAATAATGTATTTTTGAAATTATTATAATAGCATTTTGGAAAACATATTTTGAAAATATTGTGGCAATTTAAATCTTGATTTAATTTTTGGATTTATTAAATAGATTAAATTAATATCTATATTTGGAATTCGAATTATCTCATTTGGTTTTAAACTAAAGGATGTAAATTTAATTAGATTTAAATTGGATTTTGATTTGGATTTGAATTTGATTGATTTTAAATTAATAGATAAATTATCTAATTGGATTTTAAATCTTTTCCTAATCCTACCCAATTGGGAATTCCCACATCCTATAAATAGGCAGGTACTCCTCCAATATTTTCTCCACAATATTCCTCCACAAATTCTACAACCAAAACGTGCAGTGTTCCCACATCCATAATCTTATTCCATATTTTTACACATACATTATCTCCTCCTTGTCAACAATTTCGACACGTAAACCAAATAGGAAAAATCCAAGGCTATTCCCTGGCTCATCCCTTCCCGATCGGAAACCCCCTCATCCTAGCCAAGCCCAGCCTTTCTCGGTCGACCACCATCCCCGTCCTCGACCATCCCTGCAAGCCTCCATGTCACCAGTCCCAATACGACCTCCATGCCACCAACCACCATGGACTAATACCAACACGCGCCTCTCCAGCATTACCCGACCATCTGTCTAAGCCCCGACAGCACCAACCAGCCCGCCGTCACCAACAGCCTCCGGCGATCTCGCCTCCATAACCGCCACCACACACGCACAACCACCACCTGCCTTCCGACCACTCCGACCAATAACTCACCCGCTACCACCGACAACAACCCAAAAAAGAGAAAGCCAAAAAGGAAGAAAAACCCCCTCACCTGAAAACCTAGCTCCGGCGACCCCGAATCGGATCTGCAACCCTCAAGCACTGCGAGCTCCCGGTGCTCAGTCCAGCAGTCCGCAACGGTGACTAGGGCCGTGTGCTCGCCCTTGTCGTGCCGCTCCGTGAGCCGTCTCTCCCGGCCAGAACCCTCCACCGCCGCCATCGTGCCCTCCGTGCGCGACGGCCGGACCATCCTAGCTCTGAGTCCTCCGCCTACCCCAACAACGCTCGTCCAGCGAGCGCCACCCCTTCTCGTGGCTCCTGCCGAAAATCTCGACCGACGCCCTCCTGAACAACCTCTGGAGCGCCCTTCGTCCCTCTCCCAAACCGCCGTGCGTCCCTCCTCCTTTGAGCGCCTCCGCCGCCGCTAGCTCCGCCACGCTAGCTCGCCACCGCTCTCCTCTCTCTTCACCGACCCTCTCCGATCCCCTTTTGTGTTCTCACTCTCGCTCCTCTCTCTTCTATCTTTCCTTCTTTTTAAAGTGGTTTGGTTTATTTTTACAGAGAAGAGAACAGCTGAACCCGAGTTGTATTTTATTTTAATTATTTATTTATTTCTAGTTAATTATTTTTGTATTTTGAATTGTGTTTTACCAGTAATAAAATTGACTAGAATTTATAACTACTAAGTATTTATTATTATCATTATTATTATCATTATCATCACTATTATTGTATTGCTACTATTTATATTTGTAGTTATATTTACACCATAGTATTACTCATAATTGTAGTTATTATTATTATCATTATTATCACATTTACTTGATTTTTTGGTTTTCTTCCAGTATTTCGGCTGATGTTATTTTAATGTAAATATTATTAAAAATAATATTATTGTCTTATTATCTTTATCTTGTTGTTATAATTAAAAATTATTAATTGCCAATATTGTTATTTTAGGATTTGTAAAGATATCATTTTTCCAACTATTTTCAAAGGTAGATTCTACCAAAAATAGTACTTTGACAAAATCTTTTATAGCCCTAATTTATTTATTGTTTTCTTTTAGATTTTATATTTTCTAAAAATATATTGGTCAATCAAAGTAGTCACCAAATTATACTATAAATTTCTAGTTTATTAATTTTGGCTAATAATAAATATGTAGTTTCCTACTAAAATTTATTTTGACAAACTTAGAATTTTTGCCTTAAAAACGACTTTTGATTTTTGAGTATTTAATTGAAAGACTAATAAATATATTTCAAGTATTATAAATAGTTTCTAAAACCAAATATATTAATGACTTCCTACGGTTTCTTCATCTCGTGATTCAGCCCATTTTCTATCCTTTTACCAATTCTCTACTACCTTATGTCCACCCTAACTAATTTGACCCTTCTGGACCAATGGAACGTCCGTGACACCATCAGAAGTCACCCCTATAGTATTATACGAAGTCGCAGTTCGTGCCACCTTGATCAAGAGCACACACCAGGCGTACTACCAGGCAAGACACTTGCCATTGCTGTTTATTTATTTTAGCTTATATTTCATACATTATTATTTTTTTTTATGCAAAATAAACTGTGATACATGGCATAACCTGTTAGAACTTACTGTTTATTTATATTTCTGCTATGTATTAGTTTTCTTAACATTAAACTTAGATTAATGGACCACCTTGTGTGTTGCATTCATTGGCCTTGACAGTTGTACACGAAGTTGTGTGTCACATGTAGAATACGGACGTGCGTGATTGGCTGGCAAACAGTACGTACAAGCGTACGTAGGAATAACGCTAATAGAGGTTGCATGCTAGTTTGACTTAGCGGTTGTAGAGGTTTTATTGTGGATACAACATAGTAGGCATGGGCGGGGAGGACAATTCCTTAGCGTATGGGCTTCGATGTACTTTCCTTGTGACCGGATTCTCCGTTGGAGATACGGGGTGATGACCCATGATTACTGACGGCCACTGACGTTCTGGAACGTTATGCTCTTATGATTGGGCTCTAGTGCCCCAAGGGGGGACTATGTCGATCATATTTAGCCAGGGCCCATGCGTAGGAAGGATTGTCTTAACTATATTTCATTAGACGGTTCGGCACCTTATCCGTAGGTACGAGTACTTTTGGTTTGGGTACTTGATCTGACCGTGGCTTGGAACTAAATTGTCGCGGATTAGTTCATCACATCTTGTCCTTGTTTGGTTGTAGGTGTGACTTACTATTTCGATGAGAAGGTATTGAACCTTGTTGGGGCCGGATACCATATTGGATTCATAGCATGGAAAGATACGTCACCGTGAATTAGTTACCATCTCCTGTCCTTGTTTGGTTGGGGGGATGGTAAGCTAGTTCAATAGGTGCGTGTTGGACCTTGTTATAATTCAATTGACTTATTTATTTGAGCAATATTTATTCAGTTTATTGGCATGATATTATGTATCTTGTTACGTCCCTCTGAGGACCTGATTATCTCTCCATGTGTGTGCTTTTGTCTTTCGCAGGTATTCTAGCTCTAGCCGTGATCTCTCTATTTCTTCGAGGATAATTGCGCTTGGATCGTCTTCGCTTTGCTCGCCAAAATCATTTCTTTCTCATGTATTTTTCTTTACTGTTGGTAGTGGATTTGTCTCCGCCCAACATATTGTATCAAGACAATTCATTATCATTATATGATATTTTATCATTATTTTGTGTGTGGATGAGATTAGTATAGTTCTACTGCATTTTACAGCTTACGTATATATTATACGGCTGGCATGTCTACGTTCCTAGTCCTACGTATTTGGGACTGGGGCGTTATATTTTGCGTCTGGTTCATTGGCACGTTCAACGATGTTCTGTTTCCCAAAAAAAAAACACAATATTATGAGTAATTTTTTCTATCATTTTCATCGGTGTACACATGAATATAGATTTTTCTATTTGGATTTTACCAATGTGGGGCATCATGAATGCAGACCCTTATGTGATTGGGGTGCCGACTTTTGCTATGGATAAATGGCACGTCCTTTGAACTAGACGGGGCACACTTCTTTTAATGCCTTGAATTTCTCTCAGCTTCCTTTATTAGGTCAGTATGCCAGCCTCCATGTCTCATAGTTGAGTATGTCTTGCAGGTCTATTGCCGACAGCTGGACTGAAACTCCATTTTACCTCTTTCGACGAAAATAGTATACATATACTGCACATAAATTTAGTTAGATTAAATTAATAAAGATAGATTCTCATTACATAATTGAAAAAAAGTCTAGAAAAAACAAAAGAAAAAAAGGGTTCAGAATACATATCTGCTTCTTTTGGGAATTACGATGTCGATGTATGCTTCTTCAGCTCTTCATCCGCATCTTTCCAAAGTAAGAGTTCATCGCACATTCCCTTAGTATGACACGGTTCTTAATTCAGCCATTTTGGCGTCTCTTCGGATTTGGAGCGGCATTAATCTTCCACTTTTTATAGCCTCTCCAACTGTATTCTTTTCCAAGGGAGTAAAATCTTCAACGGCTAATGCGCTGATGGTTTTCTGAACCTCTTTCCCCCGATCCTCCTCTTCTTTTGGCTTCTTTGGAGCAGCAAGTTCATCAGCTGCTTGAATCTCCTGACGCTGCAATGCTACAAACCATGGCTTCGAGATCAATGATTTTCCATCCTTTTCAGTGGCTTCAATATTGAACGATTCAACTTTATTTTGAAGCTCCCTTTCTCCTCAACGAGCCTTTATTTGTTTCTTGAGTTGCTTGGTTGTTCACTAAAATAAAACAAACAACAATGAAATATATGATATGAATCTAACACGGAGAATGACATTCTCCATGTATATAATATGGAGAATAGCATTCTCCGTTTGGATTACAGAAGAATACCTTTCCAGTACCGAAATGATAAAGAATAGATTACCATTTCAAATAACACGGAGAATGCCATTCTCTATGTTATAATCACGGGAATAGCCATTCCTGGAAGATTACAAATCAATTTGAAATAGAAAAGATTTTACCTTGTGCATGTAGCTCTGCAATAAGAACAGAATCTGCTTTCTCAAATCCCCCGTTCATGTAAGAGCCCTCCATCACAACGTGACTGCACGTTGTTGCGCTTCTTCTGCCTCGAGCTCTTTCAGCTTTTCTTTGAGTATGGCATTCTCAAGGTTGGCTGCACGTAATTGCGTTCCTTGTGCTCCATCTCTTTTAACTTTTCTTTGAGTTCTTCATTCTGCGCAAGAATATCAGAATGATGTCTCTCAAATGCCCCAGTTCATGCACAGAGCCCTCCATCACAGCGTTGACACGTTGTTGCACTTCTTACCTCGAGCTCTTTCAACTTTTCTTTGAGTATGGCATTCTCAAGGTTGACTGCACGTAACTGCGCTCCTTGTGCCTCCATATCTTTTAACTTTTCTTTGAGTTCTTCATTCTGCGCAAGATATCAGAATATATCTTTTCAAATCCTCCAATTCCTTTGCTGATTGGTCCATCACGCGCCCATTTCATGATGCGTGGTATCCGTTGTTTATCAAAATTATTCCCCACTACTTCTTGGTGTTCTTCTCCCTCTTTTTCAACTTCTATAGGTGGCTCATCTTCTTTGTGCCCTTCTCTTCCCCAACATGTATAACCAGATTTTAATATCATCTTCGATCTCATTGTGTGATTTCGGCCTTGAGGAAGTTTGAGATTTCGTACCTACATGTAAAATCTTGGGTAATCAGGAATGGGGCGAACTTTATTTCCACAAATTTACTATGTTCTGCAAAACCAATAGAGGAAGTATATTGTACAATCTTCCAATTTATGGAAAGCATTGAGTAATCCCCTAGTCAGTTTTGCTTCTACTCCTTTATATCCATTACATATGCCAGGATTAACCCTTGGCCAGCATATACTGTTGATGACGTCACACTGTCTACCAAGGCCAGAATGTACGGCAAATTTGAACGCCAGACATTGTGAAAAATACTGTTGGCACAAGTAGAAGATTATAGCTTGGCCAAATCATTTGGATTAACCAGGTTATCTCCGCCACGAAGTCGTCGTAACATTCAAATAACTTGTCTCTCACTTCTCTTAGTGACTTCTGCATATTTGCCCTTAAATTAGCCAGCAATCTTGTGAAGTGATCTCTACACAGGCTCAATGATGCTGGTGGTGTGGGCTGTGTTGTTTTTCCTTATCAACTTCTGCAAAAAACATCATTATCGCTTTTTCATTCAGCGGTAGACCGAAGATGACTGCCATCGTCGACGCTTGGCGTGATTTTATAGTGGTGCTCAATTCAAAGCACCCGTCATCTTCTTCTTCTGTGTAACTTGCAATTAATTCTCAAGCCCTTCCGTTACCTTGGCCAATTCGGAGACTGGACTGTTTGGTAGAAAATCCGACAAAATTCTAAAAACCGGTATTCTTTAAGGAAGCAATAACTGGCTCAGGTAAACGGCCACATCTTGATTGACCTCCTCCATAAGATTTAGCATTGGCTTGAAGGTAGAACGAAAAGTCTTGAATCCTTATTCCTGACAGATTTTTCTACAAAACAAAAAAACAAAAAAATAGGTCGGAGAATAGCCATCTTTGGGTTTTAACACTGGAAAATGACATTCTTCGTGGTAAACTAAACGGAGAATGTCATTCTCCGTTCAAATGACACAGAGAATGTCGTTCGCCGTTTCAAATGCACGTAGAATGACATTCAAATGCGTTTTATGACGGGAATGTCATTCTCCGTGTAATATATACAGAATTTGCGAACATAAACTCAAAGTTATACCTTCTGTTTGCACTTCTTCTTGTACTTCTTATTGTTTAGAAACTTTTCCTTTTCTTTTGTGAAACTTTCTTAGAATAGGGATCGGTGTTCTCCGTCTTTCCTTTTGGATTTCTGTAATGGTACATTTCTCTAATTGGTGATGCTGTCGGTGATGATTCTGCGCTATGCCGACATGGTGTGAAGATTGCGAATGGGGAGGAAGGTTTGAAGATTTTGGAGGAGAATGACTAGGTTTGAGTACAGAGTGGAGTATGGAAGAAGAGGAAGAATCGAAACGGTTTTTTTTTTTTTTTTTGTAATAAGGGGTTCGAGGGTGTTTTGATTAATTGAAGGGCAAAATGTCATTCGATGGAAGGGTAAAAGACCTTCTGCTTAATTAATTAATTTGAAGGGCAAAAAATGATTCTGCTTAATAGAATCGAAAGCCGTTGGCAAAAATGTCATTACAGCTCAACAAAACAATGAACATAATACATTGGGGTTTCCATACATTAGATATAAAGAAGAAGAAATTTTTTTTACCGTCTTCCATATTCAATCATTTCAGATTGGACTTCTTTTAGCTCTTCATTGTGCTCTGAAGTTGTAATCCATTCAGCAGCTTTGCGTCTTTCCATTCTAGCATAAACTGTATATAACAAACATAACATCAAAAATATGCTCTAAAAAGGTAAGTTTTTGACGACATATTTTCAGACTTACATTGGGGAGAACGGTAGTCTAGACTACATCGGTCTTCATGAATGCAATTACAAAAATCCCACAATCACAGAATTGCCTTGGGGGAACATAAGAACGACGTTTTATTGCAAAAGTAGAAACTGACCTAGCATCTCTCAACTTCAAAATCTCTTCTTCGAGAAAGAGATCCAAATTTGAAAGCTACAATTACCAGAATACATATGTATTAGTATACCGCGTATCTTGTACCCAATTCATAAAAATTGATGAATATGAGCTTACTATTTCTTTTATGATTTTGTTTTGAATCGGATCATCTTTAGATGCAAGTGAGTCCCAAATTTCAACAGTCCTTTTTTTTAACCAGAATCTTACAGAGTATAGTGTCCGTCTAATGATGGGTATGTATATCTGAATCAGGATTAATTAGGTAACAAATTAGTAAATTTTCAAATAATTAGGATTAATATTTAAACAAAAATACATTATACCTCGTTACAAGTGCTTAAAGATCCCATATAACCCTGAAAATATTTGTACTTCTTCCATATTTTATGAAGCTTTTTGTCGGATGGAGGTAACATTTCTTTCTACATACACATCAATTAAACATTACGAAGGACAAACAAACGAGAAAATTGTTAATGCTATGCATTGAAGAATAAAATGCTCTCACCGATATCCTTATTGGTAAAAACCATACATTAGCATATTGGAAGTTCTTTTC